>VOMN01047950.1:0-12291 GCA_014899125.1 Orchestia grillus | reverse complement strand
AAGGCTGTAATTTTACTAATTGAAAAACCGAATGTTGTATACTGTGTATGTGACTTATTTTCGGAATGAAATATTTTTCTTTTCTTTCTTTCTTTTTTGATGGACCTGCTCGCAGGTGAACCTCAACTACGCCCGTTTATAAACCTTGACTTGTACATCTATTGATTTGCCTGAAGTCGAGAAAATGCCAAAATTTCTTCTTCTTATGAGTTGTGAGGAACTGTTGAGATCTTCACGCACGGAGTTGGGCAGTGTTATATGCTGTATTATTACGTACGTAGTATACTTATTTAAGCTAATAGGTGATGTCTAGGGCTCATTTTTGAAAGAAATTTATTCCTTGAAGAATTTTAAAATTTGTTGGAAATATTATTCTCGTCCCAACAAAAATTACAGAATTTATCACTGGTTATGCCTCAAATGAACGGATTTTCTCAGAGGCTACTCCTCATTGTTTGCTTTGAAGTCAACCATTCATAAACTATGTTTCCAAAATACAGTCATGTCGTATTCTGTTATACAAGCTTTGAGGTAAACTATTCATGTTAACCAAAACACCATCAAGTCGTATCCCATTTCGAGTCGTCAACTCGTCAACTTTAATCTAAGGAGATTTAGCTTCCTTTAGATTACAACTGACGTTCGCATCAACGGACCTCGTTTGAAGGGACTTTACAACAACCCTATGGGGTGCCTGAATTTCCCCAACTTGGTCCATCTCAGCGTGCGATTTCAAAAATTATGTTTAGATCTCACTTTTGGACAAATAAGTGCTTCAATTTTTTCAAAACATTGTGCGATGTTCCCTATAGATAACTTATTGAACCTCTTCTTACCCCTTCTAGTTTGTTGATGCGAGCGTCGACTGTACATTCATTTGTGCTACGATATTCAGTATATATCCTATCTACGACACGGCCGCATATCAGCACCTCTCGCAGCAGTGATCTCTATGGTGCCACTGAAAATTGTTACAAACAGAAATATTATATACAGGGTGGCCCATAAGTACGGTTCCATTACCACGACGGTGGCACCGATACGTCAACAAATGCTTAGGGCACAGTTTCATGAAAGGGTGCCTTACTTCTGGGCTACCCTGTACATATGATATGGAAGATTATTTTAAGGAAATTCTTTTGAGTTGAAATTTATTCTTTCCAAGCATTCGAACAGTAATGCACTACTCGTCATCAAGGGAATGAAATCATAAACGCAGGATCTATGACCATGAAAACCGTATCCTTTCTACAAAAACAACATTTTTACTGTTTCTGTACGTACGAACTCCTGTGTTTTCAAAGTTGAGCTTAAAGATGAGTTTTGTAAACGAAAATACTATGAATTTGGCTGGAACGAATCCTTATATTTTTTGTTTTCTTTAATTATGGCTCAAGTTGTATGGTAAGGGAGGCTAACGTGTCATTCAGCCAACGCTTATTTAAACTTGACAATGCCGCGCTCTAACGCGCTACTTTGGTCTTGTATCTATTGTTTCTCGTGGAAATCATCGCGAATGTAATGTGTACAGCAGTGTACACGACGTTCTCTCTAATATGAAAAAAATACGTGAATATTGCAGTAAAACTTCACTGGGTCGAATTAGGGATTGGGGAAGTTCTTCGTTGAAAATGTTACGGGGTTAGGAAATTTTGCCTTTCGCTAAGAATTTCTGAAGTAATCTCATATCATCAGATGAATATTTATATTAATATCGTAGCTCCTAATGAATCTTGGAGTAATATTGTATGCCTCAAGGAGTGTGATACGGAACTTTATAATGATGCTTCGGAGAATTATCTTATCTCCTCGTGAATCTTTACATTATCGGACCCGACTCACAAGTTGGATGAGGCAATTTAATCTTCCAGTCTAGGAATTCGAGGACCTTGACAGAGCAGAGGAACCGACAGTGTGGAGAGAATAGCCTTTGGCAATGATGAATCACGTCAGTGCACGCAACTTTACCTTTTAGAGCCTATGCTGCCATCTTACAGAATGCGTGTTTAATCTCTCGACATCTTTGCTTGGAATATTTTTACGAATCTAAAACTGCCAGACCGAAAAGATTGTTGCCTCCTGGAGAAATGTATACGTAACCAAGAAAATCAAGCTAACAACTTAATTGCACCACCATTTACATTGATTGCAGCTTTTATTTCTATAAGCATAGCTTTTACGAACGAAATTTTGCAAAATATTCTAGAAGAATATTTGTACAAAAAAGTCTAGTAAACTTTGAGAAAGGTTTTCCAACGAAGAAGGAAGAGGTGTTGAGACTCGGAGCTCCCTCTCAAGTGGGTCCCACAAATTTTTTATAGGGTTCAAATCAGGAGGTTGTGGAGGCACTTCATACGAGGAAATGATCCCTCGTGATCCCTGAACCATTCATGCACTATACGAGACCGCTGGTTGCAAGTTTTGTCGTCTTGAAAAATTCCGGAACCATCAGGAAACTTGAGAAGCATAAACGGGTGTAGTTGGTCACCTAAGATGTTAAAATAATCCTAAGATTTCATCCTGTTGCTGCACAAGGTTGTCGAATCTAATCCGACCTTGTGCAGTACCTTCAGATCATTACACTGTCCCCTGAAGTCCGTACTGTCGGAGCGAATCATGAAGGATCCAAACCTTCACGGGCTTCCCGACTCGCTCTATATGGCACAAGGCTGAACCTAGATTTATCAAACCATAGGATTGGTTTCCGCTGCTCTACGATCCAGTTTTTTTTATTTACAATTTAGAGTAATTATTTTTTTAGTTTCTATCACTATTATCACTTCGCCGTCTTTTTTTCACAGAACAATTGTTCTTGCACCCTACGTCCTCTGGCCACCATTTGAGACGCTTCTCTGGTGCATTTACCAGCTCGATGTAAACCTATAACCTGTCCTTTGTCAAAGACTGAGGCTTGTGTTGTAGTGTTTTTTCCGGCTGGATTATTCATGCTAGTCGCGGAGAGAGCAGGTGTGGTACTGACTACCAATGCACTGAACGCAATTATTGTTACCATGTTCTTTTTAATCAAATTTGTTGCTATAAAACCTGTAAAAAATCGTTTAAATAATATTAACATATTACCAGAGTGCGACAAACTTTTTGGTCGGGCGCAGTACGATGCGGGTTGAACATTAGTCTGCGTTTGTCGGTCACCATTTCACGCATTTACAGGTATTCACTATTTCGAATTTCTTCACTTTTCTTACATTTTATTAACCTCTTGATGCTGCGTTTGCGTTCGGCGTGGTGTGTCTGACCGTTGATTAGATGTTCAGGAGAAATAAGAGCTTGTCAGAAAGGTGTACTTGAGTCACATTTAGTTGTGGTTGCAGAGCAGTAAAATTTGCGAAATGGTCTACTCCTCTTGCGAGGGCGCCGAGGGTTCCTTGTGAAATGACCGGAGAAAACCACTGTTTCCTCGCACTACATTTTTTTTTGGTAAAATCTCCGTTGAAGAATTAAAGTTATGGTTTAGTAAAGAGTTGATTGTTAAGTAATGAATCTGTTACACTGCTTTTGAGCGAAGTTGACTGTAATTTTAAAGTTTAGAATGGTTAACTTAAGGCGCAAATTTACGGAAAAAATTTATGTTGTTAGAATTTCAGTTGAAGTTAACCGTTCTTTAATACGTTTTTGCAAATCTGTTTCTTATCTTGTAACGGCTGGGAAGAAAAATTTATACATTTCAATGTTATCTAAAATTTACCTTATGTTGTCCTTTCTTGTCTGAGCGTAGGAATTACATCGTAAGTTCAGTAAACTTGTACAAGAAAAACTTGACTCACGAGACATACTTATGAGTGTGTTTTACGCGAATATGTTTTTTCAGTTTGTGGCTGTTAATCCTTCAGTAAACTGTTAAGAGCCGTGGCCGTTAGTGACTTGAATGGTGATGGGTGCAATCCATGAAAGTGGCGTCATGAACTTCCGAAGTATCTCAAATAGCCTGGAGTTCTACCAGTTGTAGGATGGTCGCTAAAGCGCTGCCAGACGGCAATATCTGGCGTGGAACGGTTCAACAGTTTACCATTAACTTGACACGTTGCCCAAGATGCCAAGACACATTTCCGATGGCTACACTCGCATTGCTGTCAGCGTACTACCATTATTTTGCTGAGCGGGACGTTATGGCAAGCGCTAATTGAGCTGTTAGAGAGCAATCTCGTGATCGTTGGGGTTGCTTTAGAGTTCGCTGCTGCCGGCGTTCTATCCTCTTTAGTGACACGCTGCTGCTGCTGCCGCCGCTGCTGCTGCTGCCATGCCGCCGCTGCTGCTGCCATGCTGCAGCAATTTGGGGCCAGCCTTGTAGACTCCGCGTCGCTGGGCCTGCATGGCCTCTGGCCCGCATCACGGTCGCTCAATTTCAAGCTCTGCTGTGTTTGTTGCTAGTCAGTAATGTGTCTCGAGTCAGTCCTCTGAAGCAGAAATGTGGAGCAGGTGCGATGAACCCAAGACTCTGATTACTTGTTTACTGTAATTTCTGAATCATTCATCAATATGGCCAAGTTTAGATACTGTTATGACTTTATGGTAACGATAAACTGTACTCGTCTTATCACTGGATTCTGTTTGGTTTAGTGAAGGGAAGGGGGTCAAAGGAGCATTGTTAGGTTATATAAACTATAGATAGGCCTTCTGCTTATTACACCTTCTGCACTATTCTTCATTTTTCTTTTCTTCATCTTTATTTGTAACTAGTTGTTTCTATGCTCCGAGGATCCTGTGTAAGCGCACTCCATGTGCATAGATTCCCAGTTACTACAATCGAGCCATACTGAGCGATCCCTGCTCTTTCGGTCCGACGCAGTCCGTGTCACTGAAGCTCTGTAATCTCTACCACCGCCACTACCTCTATTACTCCGTTGGCTTCCATATCTTCGTGGTTCGTGATGTATACTGGAATAGTTATCTTTGATTAGAGTTATTCATATGTTGATCGTTTGTTCATCAGACCGATTTGAAGTTTTTACACTATGCTAAACTTTTGTCAACCTAAAAGTTATAATGCATTTCTTCCATACATTCACATTCATGATCAAGTACTCGTATTCTGTCGATAAGTGGCTGCTCCTGTAAATGAAGAGTTGTCTGTTTATTTCGTAATTATTCTTCTGAGTTTTGTTGCATTATTTTGTAACCTTGATATCGGAGGCGTTTTTGTTGAGCATCTCGTGAAAGCCGTTTTATGATCGAAGATTTTATAATGGCTCTACGTGCGAATTTTTTTGCACCAAATCGTTAAGAACTGAGTGTCAAAGTTCACCAAGTTTTTATCGTAGATTTTTACAGCGCCACGGATCACTTTGAGGCCTGTCATGCTTGGCTTGTGTACAGGCAGCGATAAGTTGTAGTAAAACGTGCTTGTTGATCTGGACAAGCATTTTCAAAATTTGAAATAAGTAGTGGAAAGATTCGGATATGAGTAAGCACTTGCATTTCTAAAAGTGGTCCAATTTTAAAGTGCTAGTAAAGGAGGTTAGATTTTAAAGATAATTTCGCAGCGTCAGGTCCTAGGACTCGTTAAATTTAGAACCTCTTGAAATATTTTATCATTTAACCAGCGCAGACGTACAGTCGTGAATCGTATTCGTTCCCGTTTAATTCGCTAGGAATTTTATTTGCTGAAAATGTAGTTAAATAATCGCCACGAAAAAATATTAACAACCTTGCGGACATGGTTGTATCAAATCGTATCGACTGCCAAAGTGAAACTTGTGAAATTAAGTTCAAGGCCAATTTTCTTCGTAGTTATTAATTTCACTAATCGTCAAATCGTACTCGAAATGTTGATATCTATGAACAAATGTGTTAATCCTGAAAATTCAGGACATAGATGTAGTTCATCAAGTTAATTCGAAACTTGACCATGGTTCTGAGAGTTTCTGTGATTGTCATAGATGATATATTTGTGTGTTGAGTTAGCATGGTACCAGCTGCACAACATTCCCTTTCCTGTTGTTTCAAGACTCTCGCTAGTTTTCTAGCTGAGAAAATCAAAATATTATGATAATGCCAGGCAAAAATTGAGCCGAGGCTGAGGTGTCCTTGTAGTACACAAAGAATTGAATAGTAAAAGTTCTTCCATGCTTAAATACAAACACATTGCTATAGAAAATAGGAGTCTTAAAAAAATAGTGTATCGAGCTACAGTAATTGCTGAAGATACAGAGAAGCTGTAACTTGGCAACCTCAGTTGTCGAATAGAGAGCTACGAGTATATGAAGTAAGCATACTAGCAGCTTTATATTTGTGCCTGTATTCAAATTTAGCTCATTCATTTCCACGACGGACGATCATTTTCGCTCTGTGACATCAGCTTTGAAAACCAACTGAAAAGCTACATTATTCATTGGTCTTTTTTGCGCTAAGCGTCCTTTCGTGGTCGCACGCCAGTGGTACGAGGCTGTCGCTGTTGCGACACAGGCATGCGACAAGTCTACGTTACTTTGATTTCACGTCTGCTCGAGTGTGGCGGTGGCTGCAAGCTAAGATGACATGCAGCACATGCGTGAATGTATTTACCATTTCAGGGAATTCGGACGCCTGCTCCGGCTGCCACTCCCAGCAATCGCCGACTGTCACTCGACGTTCCCCTGCACTGCCGGGTCTTCTGGTTGTGCTTTTATCCATGTGTTCGTGTAGCTCTATTTGACTTCGCTGGTCACCATTTTCTGGAGCAAAGAGGATAAAGATGACAGAAGGAAGCTATTCGGAGGTGCTCGGAAGCGACTGTCCGTCAGCGTACCTCTGGGACTTTCCGCTGTTCGGGGGACTTGGGGGATGCACGAGTTCACTACTGTGGGCGTGGAGCCTTGCCTCATCAGAACTAAGAGGCAGTGGGGCACCTGAGGAAAGATTAGAATAGAAAAATGGCTGCAAGAATGAGCCGAGTGGTCTATACATAAATTTTCACTGAAGTCCTATGACGTCACACAGCGAAATTAATATCTTACGAATATATCCACAGTATTTCACATCAACACAAAATTTGTCGCGCAGATAACACATTGACGCGAGCCTTTTGTCGCCTAATACACGTTCTAAAATCAAAATCTTGCAGAATTCAACAAACCCAGTCATCCTACATAGCTATTTCTACATGCACGAGTTACTGGTATAATACAAAAAATACTTGCTCCTGTAAACATGAACTCTACAATGGAAAAAATATCCGATATATTTTTCTCATTCAACTCTCGATATAATAAATCATATTGTTCTTTATCACCCAGTTCACGCTGCGGTTATTGCTAAATATATAAGATGACATTAGTATGTCATATCTAAGTTTACTGGGATTTGTATGAGAAAGGTGTTCAAAAAATGAAGACGAATATCAGAAAAATTAGAGGACTTATCACAAAAGATTTATGTCGAATTCAAACTACAAACTGCAAATTTTTCTTTTCAATGTAATCACCCTGGAGTATCTAACTGTAACGTCAGCTCTCTGCAGCCGTTGAACGTTTTCCCACTAGCTTTTCTCGTTTCAGATTGTCAGGCTACGAACACAGAGCAACTGACAAATTTGAAATTTCTGGTCCGAGTGGTGAAAACTCCATCAGGACCACGGGGGTTGCTGCAAGCAGTGTCCGGAGATGAGACGTCTACAAAGTGATATTGCGACTCTTGTTTCGTTCGGTGCGTGAGTAGGGGCGAGAGTTGCGTCACGACAGTTCGGGGCCTCTTCACCATGATGACGCACCTGCTCACAATGGCTGGAGCTTCCGACAGTTCCTTGCCAAGAAAAATATCGCCATGCTGGAGCAACAGTCTTATTCACCCGACCGGGTTCCGTGTGATTTTTCCTCTTCCCCACGCTTCCCACGCTCAATAGGGTCATCAAGGAGACCCGTTTTCAAAACGTGGACGAAATCAAAAAGGTGGTGACGATAGAGCGGGAGCTGCTGAGGATTCCGGAGAAATCCTTTCAAAAATTAATGCAAGTGCAGCAGAGGAGAATCGGAAAAAACTTTGGACTCCAGGGTGATTATTTTAAAAGGAAAACTTCCAGTTTTTTGTTCAATTTCGAAAAATATATATTGTGATAATAGTATAGTCTTGGAATTTGTTTGACACAACTTGTATATAATTGAATGAAGTAAATAAGATAAATATTTTGACGGAAAAAATGATGACTATTACTTCTTTCAGTATACATGGAACATATATTACAATAGCTCATAATAACACAATAAACGCTGTAATAATGTCACAATTCTACACTAAACTTTCACTGTGGTGTGACCTGCTAGTGGTCACGCGCTCTTATAGACTGACACGCTTACGTGTGCCACATTGGAGTTGAATTTTTATACCTAAAAATGCATGAATTCATACAGCACAGTAAAGCTTCTCAAAATCGGGAAACATGTACAAAACACAGTTAACTGAAATACTCAACAATGTGGAATTTCTCACATTTATGAGTTTTAAACGCTTTTTCGGTTAAATTTTGAGCTAGACGAGTCATCAGATTGTTTTTATAAATCATATATTTCTTCATCCTTTCTTCAGATCAGTAGTATTTAATTCGATTCAATCTTGACAAAAAATCAGCCGCCTACTGTTTTGTTTATTTTTAATTATTTCCTACGTTCATCAATCGGTTTTTAAAGCTGTGTACGAAAGTTTGTTACGTGCTAATACTGAATAAGCATCGGTCTTCATTCAGATCTGGTAAGGTATATTTTTGTTTCTCGGCTGTTCCGCTATGATAGAATCATAGCAAGATTTCTCGGAGTGGCAAAAAGGGTTGCTGCATTTGGTCGGGCTTAGAGACATCCGTGTGTACCGAATTGTAGACCGGAATCGGTTGGATCAGGGATGGAACTACTGCGAAACGTCAATGAATCCTTTGTCCTGCTGTTTCTGGATGAACTATTCGTAGGGAACTCCATGCATTCAATATATGAAGCAGAGTGGCTCTTAAACGGCTGATGTTAATTCCAACTCACAGGATCACTCGTGTAAACTGGGCGAAAGCGCACAGACACACATACGACTGTAGAGGAGTGGAGCAGTGCCATGTGGTCTGATGAATCACCATTCTGTCTATAGCAATGATGCATACCGTCGTAATCATCGGAGACCTCAAGAAGCCTCGAAGCCAGTGTGCAAAGGGCAATAAAATGAGGAGGAGGGCCTATTATGTTCTGAGGCTGTTTCAACTACACAGGAGTGGGTCCTTTAGTTGAGGTATCGGTCAAACTGAACCAGTTTGGCCACATTGAGCTGCTAAGTAGCCCAATTTTGCTATTTGCGCAGCATCTGAATGAAGAAAGCCATGTTGCTCTGCCTTTCTTTCAGGATGGCAAGTGTCGGGTGCATCGGACTAGAACAGTCATTAATTAGCATGACAGTCATTCAGGACACGTTAGGCATTTAGGNTTAGGTTGGTCAGTGACATCCGCAGAGATAAACCTAATAGAAATTTTGTTAGTACACCTGAAACGATACGTTAGACGTCAATAAGATCGTCCACGTACTGTGGCCGCACTACATGATCAAATGATGCAAGAGAAATTTAAAATCGACCTGTCGTACATTAGGATATTTGGTGACTCAATGCCGCTCAGAATTTTAGCTATTATTCGTGTTCGGGAAGGAATCGTTACACCATATTAGTAGCAGGTAACTAAATTTTTGTCTTGGGAGCTTATTTTGAAATAGTTTCTAGTTACTTCTCAAGTATTTAATTAAAAATAAGCTGTGTCAATTTGTTAAAATTAACAGTAATTTCACACCTTACGTAATGTGAACACATGACATGTTTAATCGAAAAATCAATCTAAGGAAAACAACATGTGAAGCTCCATTTTTTTATTCCAGTTCACTAGTATTCTATAAATTGTTTTTCATAAATTTTTTCGTCAGTTTTTTTTGTCGTAATGGTTGTACTTCTGTGTACCGTGCAACGAAACTGTTGCTCAAGTGTCCTATACTTTCTTTTAAGCACCTAACTTTATTTTTATTTTTTTTTTACTCCAAAACTCGTAGATTTTTTCACCCATGTTACGCCCCTACCATGAACATCATTCAAGTTGAATACTTACCAAATTTTTGTGAACTCGCTAACTGATCCGAAGAAGGGTTATACTATGTGAAAATAATGATGGTTGAGCAAATGAGGACTTCCAAAACAATAGTATTTGTGCATATCTAGTCAAAACATGCAACTATGTGATTTCAAATAAAAGATGGAAGTTATTGAGTGCATCATGTTTTGACCGGAGAACACAAGCTGTTCTCAAGTCCAAAATCTTGTTACCTGTTCGTAAAATTAATAGATTTTTCTTTGGCTTCTGTTGATTGGCGTCAGTTTATAGGACGTAAGGATTTTGAGGCACAGGAACACGAAACTTTAGATGAAATTGATTTATATCTTAATTTCATTGATCTTAAAGATTACTTTCATTGATCTTGCATTCATCGGTTTAATTATTACTCTGGAATATGAGAAAACCTGCGAAATTTCCCTGGCCATGACTACGACTTGCTACTTTTAATTAAAGCGTTTGCATGTTTACAGTTTACATGATCCTGTTGTGTGCGGCCACTGCTTCCTATTGATTGCTTTTCCCTTAATTTTAAATTTCATCTTTTAGTATTTTTTGGTGATTTTAAACGATTTCTACTTCTCAGCAATTTTTAATTTTTTAAATCGCCACATAATTTTTTTCCAAATTGTTCAACTGGGCCCACTGAGGCTATCAGTTCTTTTCATGTTTATTCGAACGAATTGGCGTTCCTCTAAGGGTAGGGAAACGATCACCTGACTCCCCCTGGGGCTTTGTGGTTGTGATTGGCATCATCATTTTAGGTTTGCAAAATTTCGGTGACAAGTAACCTCTTTGTAGCCGTTGAAGAGTCACTATCACTTGTGGTTGGAGTCCAATGTGGGGTTGGGGATAACTGGGGATTCTGGTGCGGCATACTTTTTGTCCTTTCGTTTTTGTTTGAGCGCGGATGTTGGCAGGAACACTCACTACGACCTTCATCTGGAATTATCTTCGTCTCTCTTCCTTTCTCTTTCTCAGTTCCTTTCTCATTGAATTTCTTAACCCTGCTGTGCTGCCTTCTCCGTTCTTCCTTTCCAGCTGGCTGGCCAACCGAGTCGCTGGAGCCTTTGAGGCGTACAAAGCCTTTTAAATTAAGCTCTTTTGGGCGCTTCACAGCAGAAATCGCCTCAATTTAGCGGAACTGACCCATAATCCCCGGTCACAGGAACCAAGAATAAGCGCCTTTCTGTGGAGCATGTCATTTCATTCTGAAGGTGATTTATTATTTTGCTACTCATCTTCAGTTCTCCTTTTTCTCAACTCAGCAGGAAAAGCTGCTTGTGGAGTAAACTAAATTATTGTTAACCGGAAATTTTATCTTCCAAACAAAAAGTCCGCGCTCGGAAATAATTTGAGCGACTCGTGCCCGTTCTACAGAATCGTCCGGCGGCCAGTTGCTCGAGCTGCCCGTCCATTGCGCTGGCCAGCGCGGACGCTCTAGCGGGGCGCGCCTGCACGGTTTGTGTGGTCAGGGCAGGTCCGAGCGGTAATGTTGGTGGCTTTTCAGCGAAAAACTATTTTGTTTGCTTGTCAAGTCGAGGGGAGTATTGCTCTTGCTATTTATTTCCTCATCGCCATCACAGAAGTGGATGAAATATTGTATTTTCATTTTACTTGAGGTGAGCGCAGGATATGGTATCCCTATACGTATTTGGCGTGAAAAGTGGTTGAACGTCTAACACAAAAGGGTTTATTTAGAGTTCGCTACTTTATTTATATCATTTTTGTGACCGCTTATTTGAAGTCAGTTTAAATTGGTTCATCAGGTATAAGATGCACATCTTATGTATACCTGTCAATCTTCACCATCTTCTCTCATTTCCCATTTCGGATATTTCCTTTGCCCCTGAATCCTTGTAATTTTAGTATGCTTCCTGTTTTAACGAACAGTTCCGTACAAATTAAGGATATTTTTTTTCAGCTCATTCGCATATTATTTATTAGGCCTAGGCTTACTAGTGTCATATATATTAGCTAGGTGGCATGCTCCTATGTGCGTAGTCGGTCAATGTCTTCACATGCAGGTGCATCTCTTCGTTTTTTAGGCATGTAGACTTGGTCTGAGGTTTGAGTTGTAGCCTCGCATTGCCTGTCTTCAGCGAACACGTTACGTTAAAGTGACGACCATCGGCCTGCCTCCACACGAGTGGGTCGAATTAGGATGCCTTCAATTTCATAAGGACAATGCGGGCTGCACATGTGCCGTGGTGTGTGGCAGGGTGCTGCACAT
>VOMN01047946.1:0-13972 GCA_014899125.1 Orchestia grillus | reverse complement strand
GATATAGTTCCATCCTCTGGGTGACTCCCAGAAGAATCTGTGGTGAAATTTTCCCCACAGTCTTATAAAGAACAAACAGTAATGTATTCTCCTAAATTTTTAAACTCAACTAGTATAAGTGGTTTGCCTCCACATGAAGTCAACCAACAAGTTGGAGCATCAATTTTGCCACTCAGAAACCTACATCACAAAAATGGTCATTGGTGTGGTACTAAGTGCAATGTTGAAGCTATAAATTATCTTTAAATAACTGCACAAAAAAAATACGTTGGACAAACTGTTTTGACTCATTCTGATTCAGCCTTGCCATTCACATTACAAAGACTTCTGTTTCCAATTAGGCCAGCTTTTTCCATGACCGTAAGAAAAAGTCAGGGACGGAGTTTCAAAGCATTTATTAACAACATCCAGCAATAACTCTTTATCAATCGAAAGTCACTGTTAGCAGAGTTGGACACCTAGACAATAAACGAATCGTTCCCGATCAAACTGAATTCTTGGATTGCATTCTTCAACAAAGGCGTATGAAAAACAATAACATTCACATCTTTTCAAGAAATGTTGTACATACATATATGCAAAAGTCCTACTGTTAACTAACAGCATTCGGTGCTGATACTGATCTAGCTCCTGTGCTGTTTTTCCCGGAGATTCGTCACCATTCGATGGTGAATTCTTTTTTAATTTACTTTTACATTACACTCACGTTTACTCTTATCAGCCTACTCATTAAAAGTGATAGTCGTTTAGTGCAGGAAAGATTCATAGAACATAGAGTATGTGAAATATTACTTGCCATGGAGCTAAAAATGTATCTGTACATTACAACATCTGTGAAGTCCATAGCTTATAAGGCATTTCTTACAAATTATTCAAAAATATTTTCTGATACAAAAGAACGAAGAAAGATGTTAATACACATATATTTCATCATTTTCATAAATGGAAATAAAATTGTAAATTTCAAAAGACTGGCACAAAATTAGGTACTTGAAAATATAAGCTTGGTATAGTAGATTCAATTACGACAGGCTTACATTAGTACACGAAACCAACTATCTTCGAATTAAGAATTGAAACAAAGTCAATGTTCAAGTCTACTAATGATAAAAAAGCTATCAGCAGCATATGCTCAATTACAGCCTTTTGTGGAACATATATTGTCTGTACGTTCAATTTTACCCATCGATTTTGGAATCGATTTTACACGATTTAAACTTTTTAAGCTTTAATACCTTTATTGATTTCAATACATTTTACCGTTTGGCTTTCAATGCCTTAAAACTACTGACGCGTGAAGAATGTGAGGAATAAGTGGCTTAAGCTTCCTTTTCCAAGGGAAGCACTCCGTGGTTACGTGAAAATCAGTGCCTCAGCCGGGAGTCGAACCCTAACTTCCCAGCTGCGAGGCTATCACACTCATCAATTTTTAAATGAATGATTACTCATCGCTGTGTGCAAATAGGAGAGTAATGCGCTAAAATGGGATATACTTTGGATTATGAAAGATCGGTTTTTGATAACTCATCTAATTCAAGAATGGGTAAAAGATATTTTTTTCGCTGTTAAAAATTTTGAGGGTGTTGCAGGTAAAAATAGCGAAATAACTCCTCATTCTCGCTGATAACTTTACGAATAAAACTAAGATATTGTTCCTGAACACGTACTGAATTAGCACGATTTTAAAAGGTTTAGTACCAGCTGTGTGCATTGTACATATGTTGCAAGTAGTCAACTTTAATGGGAGGTATAATGTGACGGAAGCCCTTTATCATTTTGTGGACTTTCTTTAACTGATGTTGCAATGCTCCTCTCCGTACTTTTGTTACGTTGTGGGTTTGCAAATTAATATCATTGTGCAATCAAGATTTTTTGTCGAGAAATCCAGAACAGCATAAAGTAATCCACAACATTTGCACAGTTTCATGCGTATAACTTCACTATGATTCTCAAATTCAAGTGTCTGTACACACTAACCAGCCGGGCGTTTCCGGGTGTGAGAGGTTCTGAAATTGTTATTTATAAAATGTTTCTACGTTATACTTCTGCTCTCAAACGATAGTGCAATCTACAAGCGAGTCTATGTTGTATGCAAATTTCTTTTACTATGCTTTTGAGACTATAACACTCTTATCACAGCAACAAAGTATTTCAAGTTTTCGAAGTTATGAATAGAAAGCTTGCATACCGAATCATACTTTTAAAAAAAAATAAGAAAAGACATACAATTCAGTTGTTCTGATGTGTCTCAGTGTAAAATACTTTTAAATTCACTCGTCATGAGCTATTTATTTTCTATCAGATCCCTTACTTTGCTTCTGGGGAGCGCTACTGATTCTCATTCTCCATCATAAATTCTTCAAATTTTCCATTCAAACTCAAGAAACTGTTACTTTTGATAGTGGAAAAGGTACAGATTTCATCTTGCAGCTTTGCTTACTGGATATGATCGTGAGGCAAAGATGAAAAAAGTAATTTGACGTTAGACAATCATGTTCGGTCACAATTGATCATTAAAATTACATTTACGTCTGAATGTTTCATCTTCTCAAATCGTAGCATTTATCTTTATAAATAACGAAGATCATGGGAAAGCATCATTCATCGAACTTTCAAATTACAGCACCCCACCCTCTCCCGCACTCGTGAGAGTGAAGAAGTTCGCCTGCACCGGACTCTTATCGATTGCCTCGGCGGGCTGGTATGAAAGAGCACAGGGAGGGGGAGCAGTGCGTCAACTTTAGGGTAAAATCTCTCCGTTAGCGTAATCTGACTCTCTTCAGCGAATCATTCGAGGCAATTGAGGCTTCATGAACCGTCGTGAGAGTGGTACTCAAATTTCACAGAACATGTATTTATTTTGTGTCTGCCTCGTATCCAAAATAATTCCAGTACGCAGGCCGTATGATGAATGATAATGATTCGGTTTGCATTGTGCCCCTGGAAAAATTTTCATCTTCAAACCGCTTATATTACTTAATGTCTGTGATCGAATGAAAGTGGAACGAAATGCTAGCAGTGATACATGAATTTCAGTACTTATGAAGATGGGAAAGTGATGCCACATGGCAGAAAAAACAGTTCTCAAATAGAAATATTGAAGTACCAATGGAGCGACGAAGTGCTTATTTCTATCGGCTCATCTAATTTCCATAAGAATATTGGTTAACGTTCATTATGATATTAGCGAATTTAAGGTACACAGTGAGAGGAAGTGCCTCTACTGAATACAATTTCATTCTGTACGACAGTGAGTGTGCGTCATTATTTTGGTTTCACGATTTTATTATTTTTTATTATTTATACTCGGTTTTAATTCACCTAGTTTGCATGTGATGTTCTCATTCGAGGGAAGAATTGAGAGATTAAAATAAAATGGAATATACGCAATGGGTCATAACTTTAATGTTAAACTAAAACTATTTGTTATAATGAAAATGGTAATATCTGGAAAAATATTGCCTTAGACACAGAAATGTCAGGGAGGGTTCTCTTAGGCATGTACTGATATTAATAAAGGAACTTTGTAACCTTTACGCTGCTAATGGAAGTATTACCCCCTTGTGGTGTATAATTCATTCCCGTGGATAGTTTTCACTATTATTACTAAAAAGTTTAAACCTGAAGCCATCACCAGATTGCCGAGTGTGAACACTTGAAATATTTCATTGATATCGATTTCCCCAGTGAGTTCATAAGACTCTGTAAATACTATGTATTATACAAAATGTAAACCATACAAAATTGAGGAGAGTGTATAGACGAACTCAAAAAATTATATATTCCTTACTAGAAATGTCAATACTTAGGACCAAAGCATACATGAACTCGTCAATTAACAACATACGAATCTAATAATTACAAAGGTGCATTTCACATTTTAGGGATAAGTTTCACTGCTGCGAGGCGACTTGTGTAAATCCTAGGGTAGCAGGACACGCTCGTGGGGGCCAGAAGTCCGACTGCTCAGTGGGACGGCGGGTTGCTGCTGCCTCATATAAGGGAGTCATGTGACAGCTTCAGGGTCTGGTGGACGGTGCTTGCAGCCAGGACTGAAATATCTCTACCAGACGTGGGTAGGATGAAAGCGATTGAAATGAAATTTGTGTTTTTTTAAGTGGTGTAAGAAAACAATTGGCGAACCTTTTCAGTGCAAAATTTTTTATCGTATTGTGTGACTCGTGGATTGCATTACTTATGTGACGGGGTTACGTGAATTGATGTCACTCAAGGAGAGAAGGATGAACGTCAAGTTCAAGTCAGAAGAAGTTTTTGTCGGGAGATCTCATTAGAACTTCGAAAACTTTTGTTACTTTAATGACCCTCGGGGTGCAGGCAGACAAAAGTAGGATACATGCAATTATTGTAGCTGGAGGAACACGAACGGACCTTTGAGCGTTATTCAATACATAAATATTAACACAAGCTTTAATTTCAGCACTGCATGCGATGCGCTCTACACTCGGCAGGCCGAGGTGTCATGTGGGCAGAAGGAAGATAACGACTGTGTTGCTGCCGGTGTTGGTGGCCGCGGGTTTACTGATGTCTCTTCCACTACTGCGTCAAGACTCAGCTGAGCTCGCCATACGTAAGTTGTCTGCCAGCTCAAGCCAGTGTTATCTACTTTTCAATGTACTCGGTGCTTTTCGAATACATTTGTACAGATAAACTACAGATAAAGACACAAGTGCTGATGTCACACTGTACTTGACATAATTTACAAGAGGTGAAGCGTGTTCGCAGATCTTAATGTGCTTCTAGTGTTTTTATACTACTGGAAAATGGACAATGAACTCTAACCTTGCCCGATATGCAGTTCCATGCAGTGAGAATTTCTATGTTTACGGTTTTACTCTCATGCAAATCCAGTTTTAGCGCATATTTGCCAGGGCCAGAATTTTACTTACCTTCGTGGTAGGTGAACAACCATGTAAACTTGTGTAAGTCGTAGCCACTTCCTATGTGTGACGATGAGAGACCCTTGTGCAGGTTTCGTAAGAGTAAGCCGGAAAAATTTACGTTACATTCCAGGATACGGACGCACTGTGCAGATGAATATATCCTGTCGCTGACCATGCAGTGGCTATCGAGTCATACTCATCGCCACAGTGCGTCCATATCCTGGAATGTAACGTCATAAATTTTTCCTCAAATAAAACATTTCTGTGTAAATAAAATATCTCGAGAACGTTAATTTCCTGGTACCCAGAAGACCCACTGAAATACCTGAGAGGCAGAAAACTAGATTATATTGTTCTTACCAGAAATAATTCGTTCGAAGCTTTATCTTCGTATTTATTAATACGCTTGTACTTACATACGTACCGTTCCGTCACGCTTCGCCGTTTTGCAAGTAAAATTTCAGGTGTCGAGCGAAATATCTTGCATACGGGTTGCTTTTTTGGTTATAAAAAGCCAGTCTTCGCGGTACATTTCCAGTTTCCCTAATAGAGTTCAGACTACTCGCATCGTCAAGAAGAAAATTNTCCAAGACCGGACTATCTTTGCCCTGAACCTTTAACCTCTGTCCAACATTTGAGAGGACAGCTTCTCATGGGCCGGTTTATCTAAAGTTTATTTAACTAAATTTGCGTGAAATTTTCACGGGTCCTGTTAGTTACCATTATTGTAACAATCCTATTAATCATTAAGTGATAAGTGCGTATAAAAAATACTTTTTATACCCTGATGATTGAGGAGCAAGGACAATCGCTTGCTAGTAATTTTCCTATTCGTTTTTCAATTTTTCTAATCGACTTTTAAAATTTGACTTCAGTTGGTGAAGTAAATTTTCAAAAGACATTTTAAAATTTAGTCTTGCGACGTTTCGAATGTTCGTACATTTATTTTCAAGAACAAAATTGTTCTAATTTAAGTAAAATTTTTGGGACTGAAACAAAACACAGCGGAATCTTATATATGAGCGGCAAGTTAAAAATGATATTTATCGTATATCTTAGTAAAGCATAAATCCCCTTTGATGAAATTGTTACGGAAAACTGATCATATTTCTACTTGAGGGCAGAATGAGATTATTATATTTTATTTTTCATTTTAATTGAGGTGTTCAAGTCCGACCTGATGTATTGAATGAGCAATAAAACATATTTTATAACGGTAACTTGACAGGTTTGGCTAGTCAATTTTAAGTCCTAAAGCTTTTGTTGTATTTTTCAACCAATGACTGCGGAAAACAATTAGTGCCAGAATAAATACCTGAACACCTCTTTCTACAGTAATCTTTTTCCCAGTTAGAACACAGTTTGAAAGTACGATCCAGTAAACTTTTATGAGGATCAATCTTATACCCAAATTGCAGCAGTAGTACAGTATACTTTATTCCAAAATTGCATCACGCTGTACTGCTACTCAGTTTTTCAAAATATTTTCTGTATGAGATACAGTATCGTAGTAACCTTCAATGCAAAGAAGATTCCTACTAAGGTTAATATGCCAATAAATTTTCAAGATGATCAATGCAGTATACACAAAATTATATCAATTAATATGTTATGCTTTGCTTTTTTCATGTGTCAAGTATCATTGCAGGTGTGAGAATATGACGAGCAAACGACGTTTGACAGCTGAGGAGAAGGCACATGTTGTCCAAGGCTTCGCGAATGGTGTCCCTGTAGTGGGTATTGGCAGAGAAATGAGAAGGGTCACAAAAACATTGAAGTCTTATGTAACGAATGGCATCACTGAGATAGACATGACAAAAAGAAGAGAAGAAACATAAGTCAGGGACATGCGGAAATTACATAGGAAGGTGAAAAACTACCCTGAAGCCGTTAGTGCGTCAACATTTGAAGGTGCTGGGCTTGGATCTGAATCCAGAAACACCCGGTGTAGAGTTCTAAAAGAGAGAGCAAAGAGTGTGAATCCCATTGCCAGACTCGTTCTATGTATACAAATCACACAAGGAGAAGCGCACTGTCTGGGCCAAAAAATACAAAAATACATGAAAATAAACTTTTGTAATGTCCGTTTCACGGATTCTGGCCCGAGATACGTTGAAAGATCCCGATGGATGGGCAAAGCGTAGATATTTCATGGAGCCTCTCGTCCAAGACGCTTTCGGTGTCAACGAGGTGGTAGTGGGGTGATGTTAGGGCCGAGATCATTGGTAACGAACTGGTAGGACCATTTCGAGTGCCAGCAGATGCCAAGATCACCAGCAAAACCTACCGCTGGTTTCTGGATGAACGCTTGTCATCATGGCCTGATGACTTGCCACTTGAAAGCAGACGTCGGCTGATATATGCATGATAATGCTTCATCTCATTCAGCCACGGCTATTATTTCATTCGTGAATACTTTGGCCATCAGCGGAGAACATCTCCTGATTTGGCTTTCTGCCTCGCTCGACCAAGCCCCCATCGAACAACTCTGCCTCATTTTGAAACGAAAGGTTCATGAGGATGGTGCCCAGTATACATCAAAGAAGACCCTGTGAGGGCAGACCGAAAGTGTCGCTGGGTCCATAACAGTTGCTCAGATTAGTCGATTAACAGATTCTATGTACAAAAGACGACTTTCCATGAAATCGAAGCATAAAAATTACGTTGGCAAGTAATGTATTCAATGCTGTGTTAGTTGTTACAAGGATTCTAAAGTGTTTTATTGGCGTACAAATAACATTTTCAGTACTTCCAATAAAAAATGACATATTAATTGATACAACTTTGTAGATACTGCATCAATCGTTTTGAAAACTCATAAGAACATTACCCTTGGTAGGAACCTTCATTACATTGGAGGTCACTTTGATGCTGTATGTTATACAGAAATGTTTTTTCTCCTGAAAAGTCAAACTTCCAATAACGCGTGACCCGTAGTTTAGTTTGGTAAAAGGTTTTCGAAATGCATCTACAGAAAAAAATTATTTCCATAGTTTTCGTCAACGACGTCTAAAAATGATAATTTCGAATTATCCATAACTTGGCTAGTAAACTCGATAGAGGCGCGCTTGGCGATGCTATTGCTACAAAATCTGGAACATTTGTTAAGAAGCCAAACAGTAAAAATATATTTCCTACGTAACGTCTACAAAAATCTGGTTTGAATACGCCCATATAATTTCGCAACGAATGTCTTTCATAGTGAGACAATAAAATGTCAGCTCAAGTAAGAGGAACGTACCCATCTAATGGAGCACCGTCAATCTTTTTGTACAATATAGTACCGAACAGAAAAAGTTGTTGAAGCCTGTTGGAAGCTACATGGTCAATTCATGTATGTCCTTCAGCCTGAGCAAGTAAATAGGTTTCCAAAATATCAAAAACATACCGCATTGAGCTCAGCTTGGCTTCCGAGGGCACAAAAACGAGCTGGATATTCTTGTGACTGTAACAGCACCCAAACAATAACAGAATGAATCTTGACGCTGAGTCACAATCTCACCTTCAAGCATGCTTGAGAGCTCACAAACTCAATCGTTCTGTCGACTCACAACTCGATGGATCACAAATTTTTTCGCATCCGTGAAGTTTGATAGCGAGCCTTGAATTATCTGATCAAGAATATCATAAATACTTTTACGATATCATTGTCTCTTTCGAATTTTGAAAGCTCGTGACGACGGAGCATTTCAAAGCTCGCTTTCACTGATCCTCTTTCAGTTCTCGATACATCAAAGACCTGCCCACATTGGCTGCCTCAATTAGGTTTCTGTCATATCGACGAGGGTTTCGGCATAATTTCTCTCTAGTGTTTTTGACAAGCTGGGTGCTCCCTGTATTTCGCTTTCTGACTTGTCCTCGTCAGCCAGCGGATGCATTTGTCTCCTTAAACTTATTGACAATTTTCCCAACTGTTGGTCGGTTCGTATGGAGTTTTTTGTGATAGACATATTACTCTCAAATTTACTGTTCTCTTTGCTAAGAATACTTCAATCACCACCCATGTTCTAAATTATGAATCTGAACATTTCAACTTTGAAGCGGAGAAAACAGCGTTATTTCCTTCAAAATCCCCCTGTACTCGTAAAAAATTTGCACAGTTCCTGTCAAGTCACAGCAATACTGTATGCTCAAGTGACAAGAGCGTTAAAACTTAGCAATGGATAACAGGAGAGAAGCCATCAATACCTCTTTATTAATATACAATAGCATCGTTTATCCAAATACGGGCATACTTATCATATGGGCAGATCGAGCAGTGCGGCGGAACGCTGATGCCTCAGTCGAAGGGAACGAGACTTGCACGTGTGAGCTCAGCAGCGTCTCGTCCCAGTTCTTGCGGCTCTCCGAACTGAAGGACAAGGACCCATACGAGCCTGGCACGAGCTATGAAGTTCTCGTCAGGAGACACCCCAACTTGGGCTCGTTCCTGCTGAAAAACAAGTCTCATTGCTCGTTGCTGCCGTTCGTCACAGGGTGAGTACCATAATTATTTCTTTACTGAAGGCCGCTCGAACAGGGCGTGGGCATGAATACTTACACAACTCTGTTTTTGATGTATTTTGAAAATTTCGATCTTTCGTTTGTGTTATGTATGCTACCTATCCTGGGACTCGTCATTCACAGTAGTTGTTGGGATCCCACGTCCTGCATTGGTGATACGTAATGTTGGTAAATATTTTGGACGCGTTTTCATCTCGTCCATGAATTATATCATTATACAATATAATTTGGTAGCGCTTGTATACTTGCTATTTAGCAAGGAGGCACGACCTGTCATTTTGAAGCAAGGCACAAGGAGGGAAATTCTAATATTGATTATTAAATATTAAAATTGTATAAAAACGTTCTTTTAAGAACATGAATTGATAGATAAGTCTCGTCAGTGAGATATTCTAATAAGATGAGGCTTTTCATTGCCATACACTGCTTCTAATTATTCAAGGGTACGAGTCGACAGGACTCGTACCCTTGTACGAGTCCTATATTGTACTTTAAAATCAAGTTCCTAACATTACAACATTTAAGACGTGTCAGTTTGCACCACAAAGTCGTAAAAAAATATCAGCAACGCGGTTGAGAGGTCTAAACTCTAAATCTATTTAATCGCACGATTCTAGGAATCACTTCGCAATAGCTCAATTTATAAAACACGAGAAATACAGGGTGTTCAGGAAAGACCACACCCATGTGAATCATAAATAAATATTTTATTTTTAAAGTAATAATCAAATACTATACATCATCAGAAACAGAAAATTTGACAGATTCTTTGGGTTTTAATTAAGTTTTAAAAATAACATTTATAAGATGATTCATATCCTGCACAATACATTTTTCACATCTTTGTTTAATGACGGTTATAACATTTTGCAACGTGGGTTGTCTAGGGTTGTCTTTGTATACTTTTCCAAATAACCCAATAGAAAAAATCGAGCAGAAAAAGGTCTGGGGATCGCCCAGGCCATTCAATTAATTAATAGTTGCTCCTTGAAATTAATCTATTTGAAAATAGTTGCCTCAAATGAGCGATATTTACATTTGCTGTATGAGCTGTAGCTCTATCTTCTAAATCTCCCAAATTTTCTCCAGTGGTATGTAGTGTGTAGTGTTAATTTTTACTTTAAAAATAAAATATTTAGGATTTACGGGGGTGCGGTTTTTTCTGAACACTCTGTACTAACGAGATGCAATGTTGTTACAGCATTAAAACGTCAGTAGCATATTCGGTTCTTAGCTACTTCAGGGCACGTCTAATTAAGAAAATATAAAAGGACCACAAGGCACCGGAATACTCATCTTAGGGGATGCGTAGATGTCGATGAATGCACAACACTGATAAATTATACTCGAGTCACAGCGGACTCCGGCGGTTGTCCGCCGGCGTATGTGCAGCTCGGATCTCAGATGGCCCAGCACCGGTGTGATGCTGCGTGCGATGTTGCGCAGAACATAACTGCCGATGTTTCTCACGGTATTCTCAAGAGAATGTTGAATGTTGATAAGGCGGTCTTCTTGTATCTAGCGCCTAATTGGGTGTAGAGGAAATGTACGTTTTGAAGTGATGCGCGATCTTGTTTCGATATTTTCTTCGTCCAATGCTCATGTTGATTCTCGAAGGTAAATGTTGAGTGTTTCAGAGGCGGTCATCTTATACTTAACGCCTCCGTTGACGAAGGTTGAGCCCCGAGGCTCGACGAAATAGAAGCCTTCCCTTCTACATCTTGATGGCGGTTGCTGACTCTCATTTAAAATAGCAGATGAGGGCGATGAGGGTAGATGGAGGCCGTGAACTGTCACGCACGGTAGGCACTCATGCAATGACTTCTATTGGTTCTCCGCCAGTCCTTTTGCAGAGAGCACCCTCGGAGCAAACATGGACGATACGCGTATTGTCGACGCTTTGAGGATGGCGTGCGTGTGCACATGACCGCCATGCTACTAATTCCACTATTTAAATATTAAATAGAAGAAGTTAAATAACTAATGACCGTATAAAATATTCCCTAAGAACATAAATAGTAAGTTAACTTAGACATAGCACCAGAATATGCACGTTGATAGATTTTGAGGATAAATGCTCATGGTGGTGAGGGGAAGACATGTCGCTAGAACATCGACCAAACCTCGTAGTTGTCAGAGAGATGTCGAACGTCACGTCTACTCAAGGCAAGAAGCGCAGGATGTGAAGCTTCTAGAAGGCGGCAATGGCGATGCTTTTGTTGTAGTCAATCCACTGGAATTTTGAGTGTGGCGTCCAACGGTGTAACTAGCCCTTTTTGCATTAATCTCTTTTTTTTTACTTTTTCGCCTGGATCCTGATAGGGCCCATAACATTTGAAATAAATAATACAAGTAGTTCAGAGAATATATGTTTACGAAAATATTTAAACAGAACAAATCCAAACTGATTGACAACAAATTAACTAAGCAAAAAAATGTATGGGGTAAAAGTATTCGGCTAAAGTTGATTTCATGTTAAATCATTATTATTTTGTTTCACAATTTGGGTATATTTACTAAAAAAACTTTGTATAAAGCCTCCAGAAACGTCCAGACGCACAGGTATTGTAAACCAACTACGGTCGACACAACTATTACCTCTCCAGATTTTGTTGAAGATGGATGCACAATGAATTCAAGGTCGAAAGTCTAAGAAAACCTGAACTATTCGAAGGCAAATAGTTTGGACTTCGTGATGAAATATTAACCTTTAGGTAAACTGAAGAATGCGTTATGATTCCATACTCAACTGTTGGGACAATAGTTCGGATGTATAGAGAGGCTGGGGCAATCACTAGTCTGTCAGGTGTCTCAGCTCCTCGCAAGATCAAGGGCGGCTCTCGACTCAATATGCTGCGTAAGGTAATGAACGGGCACTTGACTACCTGTACATACATACAGAAAAAACTAGAGTTACGAGGAGTTCACGTCAGTCGTAAATCAGTTTTGAGAGAATTGCGTCGAAGTGGTTTACATGCCTTCACTCTTCTTCAAACTCCTTCTCTTACAGCAAACCATCTGAAGAACCGTTCAAATTTGCCACACCATTTCGACTAAGAAAAAGTTTTGTGAACGGGTTGTGCTGCCTGATGAAAGAAAAATTGAACTTTACGGCCGAAACGACGCTCGTCATATATGGAGAAAAACAGGGATTGCATATGATTCCGAAAATACCATACCTACCTTGAAGCATGTAGGAGGCAGCATCATGTTGCGATGCTGTTTTCTGTCCATAGTGTGAGGGTACTCCACATCAGTGATAGAAAGGCTGACATTTCTGAGTAGATGCAGATATCGGAACTAAAGCTGTTTTCGAGCACAAAAAAATTCTGTGGCCAGCGCAAGCGGATCTTTCACCAAGACGATGACCTCAAACATACGGGGAAATTAACAAATGAATGAACCTCAAATATAAAATAAGTGCCCTTCCGTGGCTTAGCCGATCGCTTGCCCTCAGTCTTATTGAAAATTTGTGGCGGATATTTAAAACTGTTATGCACAAAATACTTCTAATTTGAGGATCATCTTCATGCAAGAACGGAACAAAATACCACAAACGAAGTATCAAAAGTTAATTTTCAGTTACAATAATCGTCTCCATTGTGTTAAAGCAAATACAGGTCACACGACGAAATAAGCTTTTCGGAAAAAAATTAGTCACCTGTTACTAATAGGTGTATGATCTTCACGAGCACGAATAATGGCGGCAATTCTGCGCAGCGTTGATTCTGCGAATATCTTAGTGTACACCTTGCCGATTTTAAATCGCTCTTGCACCAACTGACAGCGTAGTGAGGGCACAGTACATGAAACCGCCACAGCATATGGCAGAACCTCCTTCTCCTATTATCGTCCATGCACACAGGCTTCGTTGACTGCTTCATAATATCTTCCATGAACACGACGGCGTGTATCTTTGCTATAGAGACAGAATCGGGATTCATTAGACTACATGATACTTCTCCACTCCTCTACAGCCCAATGTACGTGCGCTTTGACACAGTTTAATACTTTGACTACGATTCTCAAATCATGAAAAATTTCATATCGACGAATATCTCCGTTGTGAAACCAAAAGTTAAGGATTTTATTCTCACAAATTTGCTGATCTGATTACTCTTCTTTCTAATCAGATCTAGCTTATTCGATTGATTAACACAAATTTGACGAAAACTTTAAAATTTTTATTCATAGTGCTGCGGTTACGTAAGGTGGGATGATCGCGTGTACCATATATGACCCACTTAGGAGGCAAAATGTTAAAAGAGTGGCTATGTGAGCATGAGTTAACCCCGGCAAACTTGATTTTCTTGCTTGCTTACTTGATTTTCTGGTTGTCAATAAATTTTGTTCTGTTCTGCTAAAATGTTATGGTAAATATGTGCTCTCTGAATTACCTGTATTATTCAACGCACACCAAAGCTCGAAGTTTTCAAAATGCATAAAAAATATAGCTGTACAAATACTCATGTCCAGGCATTGTGACAAGTACACAAACGTTATCATAGTCAGCGTTAAATTACCTCACAACCACAGCGTACTCTATACAGGCCTGGCCACCGTGCAAC
>VOMN01047936.1:0-10229 GCA_014899125.1 Orchestia grillus | reverse complement strand
TTAGGGTCGTACGTCTGCCAGTCACACCTTGATCTACCAAAGCGGCATATCGCTTTGTGTCTGCCGTAAGAAGTATTCGTATTTAATCTGTAGTACTACGATCGCTAGTCACTACGATTTGTGGGCTTAGAGAAACTTAATTGGCGTAGTGAAGGTGCTGACAAATTAAGCCTTTGTACCATAGTTAGAACGGGAATTTTGTTTTAGGTTCTTCATTATTTTGAGTTAATAATTTACTCTTGAGTGGCTTAGTAAGTTAGTAAGTGTTAAATGATTTTGAGTTTTTAGGAAAATTACTCGCCGTATTAAAAGCCCTGAATGACATCAGCCCTCTTTTTCAAAATTCAAGGGTCTGTGATATCGTTTAATGTGAAAATTTGTTCAATGTAGAATTTTCAATAGTAAAATTTAATGAAAAACAAATTTGTTCATACGTGTACGTAGGAATTCAGTATCATATAAAACTGAGGCAAGTGATAAAGTAGGGTATGTAAACACTGGGCTTTCGTGTATAATGAGGGCTGGGGATGTGTTTATGGATACATCACTGTTTAACAACTGTTTTAATAATATTTAAGTAAAAATTCTATGAATATATGCTTGGCATTATCTGATAACCATGAAAGTACTTAGTTAAGTCATGGTAAAAATAGTTAACCATATTTTTTAAATCCCTTTGCTATTTTTTCATATACCTAAGTACACTATACTTATAGTCAGGAGCCACATATATATCAGTAGTGCATGGTAGATTATATTAACACTTGGGTTGCTGGTTAGGCATCAATTTAAAATTTAAGCTGTTTGAAATGTTTGAAGTGTATCTGTCTACAAATGATGTTATTCTCACAACAAACCTGAACATTATTTCTTTTATTTATTATTTATGAATTTATTTACATAAATATATGCATGTTTTTTAATGATAACTCATTTCTGCTTGTAATTTAAGTAAATACTGTGGAAAGAATAAATGTAATTCATATATTTAAACTTTTTGTTTGAAAAAATATTGGCTGTTTTAGAGAAATTCATTTGTTACTTAGTGATAGGTTGTTAAATATTTAGAATTATTAAGATGATAGTAAAGTATTGCCATTTTTTTAAGAAATCTCTTCAGGTTTTGTAATTTTAGCTAGCCATGATATTTAAATATTCAATGTTATTTGTATTCATTAATTTTGTAATAATCATTTTTGGATCACTTAGAAGCAAGGCTATCAAGCATGTGCATTTATAAAAGCATGACTGACTTAGGAACTAGAACTATTCAGCTATGCAAAAGTTTAGTAATGCTACCCTCTAGATTGTAAAATTGAATATTAATTCTTGTATGAAGCCATCACTTAGGCCTCAGTGGTAAGAGAACTTAGAAATATATTTACATGGGTTGTATTTTTGTATATTAGTAGCCTAAGTTTATGTGGAAAAAATTCAATCATTTGAAAACAAAATTTATTCCACAATTATTTTTCTTTCAGGTTTGAATTCTTGCCTCTTAGATTGAGTTGCCTAACCTTCAATATGAGGGGTAATTCTGATTCCTCAGAAGATATGAATGTCTCTGTGGATGGGGCTCAAGCTTCTGATATTAAGCAGTGGAAAGAAGAAAATAGTCAAACCTTACTGCAGAGGACATACATGAATAATTTAGTCATGAACTACTTGGTGACAGGTGAGCGTTGGGCTTGTATTTGTTTGTACTTGTTGTGATTCACATATTAATATTGTAATTAGATTATTTAAAAAATTAAAAATGAATACTATTATAGAAAATGAAGCTATAGGTCTTGCATTTCAAGTAGTAATGCCTTACCTATGTATTTTATAAAAGCTAAAACTACAAGTATGTAGGTAGTGAGTTTCATTTATGCTTGTGATGAAGCTCATTAGAGGTCTTATTTTAGAGATTAATTCTGGTGTAATTCTCTTGTGTTTGAAATGTTGGTTACATAGTTCTTTTATTGTTATTATATTGATAGTTTTTAAATTTTGAACTTTGCTTTTTACTCTTGTATAATGCTCTTATTTCTGTATCTTATATAAATTCCAAACCTGCTGATATAGAGTATGTACCTTATTTTTTGACTAGCATGCTTTCAAAAAAAGTTACAAATTTAAGTATTTATTGCTGTAGAATTTTGTTATGTCAAATTAAATTTACATTGTCAGCAGCCCTCCTTAGGAATTATTTAGAGAATAATTTTACCCTCCTCTTCTGTAACTATTACTACCTCATGTGTGAGACTATTCTGATCTGTAATTTGTGTTAGGCTGTCTCTATGGCTGCAAAGCTGAAGAGGCATTTTAGCCATTATAGTGTATATAAGATGAAAAATTGTGTGCACTCATCAGCATCTACATATCCTCATAAAAATTGGAACTATGATATGGGAGGAGATGTAGGTGATATTTCATTTTAGGAATCCAAAAATGCTTTTATAGTAGGAGATTTAAAAGAATACAACTATCCAGATATAGATATTGATCAGGATGGAAGAGACCTGAGGGGAAAATGTAAAAACGGAAAGCATGCAGAAAAAACAAAGTTATGAAAACCAATTGAGTAAACTGCCAAGTAATGGAAACCATTATATGGAAAAATTGTATGAGCCACTAAAAATGAGCAACTTCACTGACTTTAGTTTTTATACAATTTAACTGTTAGTCAGAGAACTACTTTTTTATTCCTGAAGCAACTATGAAAGAATATTTTTGATCTGTTTGTTGCAAAACAATCACCAACAACTTCTCTATGTGATGCATTTGTTTTTAGTCTCAATACTGTAATTTGTGACACAAGATTTAATTGAATAAATGAGATAGGAGAGATAATAATTATATAGTATTTGCCATAATATTACAGTCATCAATTGAGAAAGATCCCTTTGCCATTTGTTTATTAATTAAATTTCACAATTCTGGGTAATACATAAAATCAAGATACACAAGAAATAAGGGGTACAATACTTATAGTGGTTGCAGTTGTTAGCTGGCTGAATGAAAGGAAAAAAGATATAATTTAAAGACATGAACCTAGACCAATAGAATGTTGTTTTTCTCTTCAAAGGCTTTGCATGTATTACATACAGATGAATGATACCTAAACCAGTGAGAGGATTATTCTACTCTTTATAGGTTTATTCTCTTCAATGGAGTAACAATTTTCCTTATTGTGATGGCAGAAGGCTTCAAAGAGGCTGCAGAAAAGTTTGCAGTAGAGGCAGGCGTGACGGCACCAATGGATCTTGGCCTCATGGACGAGCGCATCCGTATTCGCTCTGCTATTCAGGCTGGCAGCATTCAAGAGGCAATGAGGATGGTCACTACTCTCCATCCTGAAATTCTGGATGATAATTCTGAGCTGTATTTCCACCTGCAGGTGACTTTTTTTCTCCTTGTGTTATTTGTTTTTCCTGGGTTTTGTATGGTGTAAATACTTGGGATGGACAGTGTACAGGAGAAAATAAGTTTTGAGGTTTGCAGTTAATATTTATAGGATATGGAGAGCTCATTTTGAGGGGGTAGATCTTAAGTAGTTGATGATGAGGTAAACAAATGTGTTAGTTGTTACATGAAGAGGGCTGTTGAGTATATTTTTTAATTCATGAGTTCCTGATGAACAAATAGTGAGACAGGTATTTGATCTGAGTGTATAGCAGGTTGTTTTACTGAGTCTCTGTCTGGAGATGTTGATTGACTCTCGACTACATCCATGTTGGGGCTCAGAGGATTTAAGAACTAAGGTCAGCATCTTTATTCTTAATTATCTCTCTACTTTATTCTTAAAACTAGGTTATTGAAAAAGTAATAAATAATGGCCACTATCCTGAATATAAAGGTTGTTTCCATAGTAATAGAACATTACAAAAGAAAGAATATTCCACTAATCCAAACACTATAGCTATTATAATCCTGCCACACTGAGATGAAGTGCTGCTTTAGGTGGCGTATATCCTTCCGAGCTTAAGAAAGAAGAGCACAAAAATACAGGTGGTGCTCTGTGGAAGCTGGTATGAGGAGAGTTTGTACCAGCAGAAATGTTGGCATCTCTCTTGCAAGCAATGGAGTAGAGCCAAGGTTACTTCAGTTGGTTGGAACACAACAGTTTTAACCAAATCTGAATTAAGTCAGAGTCAGCATGAGTTAGAATCTGAGTAAAAATGCTATAAAATTCAAAAATAACAAAATTGATAGTTACCAAAGCATAAAAACTGAGATAATGTTGCTATGTATATCTGCTGTAAAGAAGCTGAACTAACAAACCCAGTTTATTAGTAGTCGCTTATCTACACACCTAATGCAGACTATTGCATTTGGGTTAAACATTCAGCATCAAGTGTTTACACTTGAACAATAGGGAACTTCAAGTACAAAATTTTAACTACGATTAAGCAGTTCCCTTTAATTCACTATGTCTAGGGCAGATCAGTCAGCATGAATTTAAGAATTATTAGACTTAGCACATCATCCTAATGAAACTGACCAAGGGGACCACGCCAAAACAAGAGCAAAAGAACGTTACTCAAAAGATCCACTGAACTGTGCTGTCCATGCAGTGCTCCTTCAGCTCTAGCTAAGCCTTTGGGATCTCTATCTTTTGTGCCCACTTTGCATGACTGTGTATGTGGAATATGCATATACTTAAATGTATGGAACACATGTCCATAATTGGCTAAATTTATCATAATTGGCTAAATAGTGTCACATCTCAAGGCCACTGAATGTGAAACCTTGCCTTATCTCTACTGTATATGTTAGAGATGTTTGCTAAATTTCGTCCTGAAGATATTCTAATCTTCATGATGAAAATGTTTTCCCTCTTTCTGCTTTGTGCAGAAAAGGTAAGATGCTTTAGGGTTTGTTGAACAGCACTGAAATGACACTTGCCTGCTAAAAGGTTCTCACAGAAGTCAATTGACTCACATCCGAACTTTACAGCAACTGGTGCTGCTGGAACTTATTCGAGAGGGCAAAGTGGAGGACGCAGTCGTGTATGCACAGGAGCACCTGGCAGAGAGAGGAGCCAGTGACCCCAACGTGCGGCAGCAGCTCGAGAGGACCTTAGCCCTGCTCGCCTTCCCCCAGCCTCTCTCGTCCCCCTTTGCTGACCTGCTCCACCCTTCGCACAGACAGAAAGTCAGTTGTGCATTCAAACAATTTATTGCCACAAGCATTACGCCAGTTGAAAATTACAGATGCAGATTTTTTGACTCCATTTCAGTAGACGTTTTTGATTATACCAACTTGTGAGCTCAAATATGTCCTGTGACTTCTAGGGCATCCTACTGAAATCATGTTCTAAAGCAATATGTATAGTACTAAAACACTAATGTACTGGGTGTCCATTAAGCCTTTTCTTGAATTGTCATTAGCAACGCGCGTATTACAGCCAGATAACCGTCAATGACGAATAAGTCGCCAGGAAGGCAGAAAAATTCCTTATATAGGCATATTGTCGTCCGGATCTCAGGGGGAAACATAGTCTCTCCCCTGATTTTGGGAGAGACTTTATGAACACCCTTTATTAATGCTGGGTGCTGTGGAGGTGCTTGGTTGTTCAGCACCTTTTTTTGGTTTTGGTCAAGATCATTCAGCTTGTGATTTCGATTAGTCTGCGATAAGTGTCAAGTTTTAAGTGGAGGTTTCAAATAGTTCGTGATGTACCTAACAAATACCGTATCTGTTCAGGCATTTTTTGAATTTCAACAACAAATGGGAATTTTTCTCGTTTAAATTTTGGAAGTGCAACTCCTTTTCATTTATGTTCGATGACTGAGTGACCACAACATGCTGTGTGCATTGGTACACGCTACCACAATGCGAGCATATGCCAGTTTTTCGAGGAAATTCATCAAGAGCAGAATTACTGAGCTTTAACGCTCAGAGTGTTCCTTCTTCTTGCTTCTATGACAAAATTCAGGGCATAATATGAGGAAGGAACATCTTAATTATTTAACTGAGAAAGCATAATTTCCTTTACATTTAGGTTTAAGTATTCTAGTGTCATTTTGTTACTTGGATGCCTTCTATATTTCTCTGGGAAAATATTCTTTTAAAGTGCACGCTGGGCTTTATGAAAGATTTTTTAATGTAGGAGGCATTCAAATTATTGCATGCTAGGTGGAGCGTTGTCACTCGAAGCCATTCTTAGCTGTTGGAGCTTGCGTGGTGGAGTTTGTGTCATCAATAGGTTTTTTGTTAGTCCTATGTGAACTAAAAATTGTTTTAGAGCTGGGAAAATTGAAAAATGGGTGAATCATTGTTTCATATTTTAATTTTATTACATCAAAAATTAAATTTCGTTAGCGGTTCCTTCTGACAATAGGGAGCGCACAAACTAAATTATAACAACTTGAATGATGCACTTCTGTTCTCAGCGCAATTCATTATTATGAGTACAAAGGAGCTTTTTCCTTTGTGGTATCCAGCTTCTAAAGTTCTATCATTTATCTGAAGACTACATTCTCTTCTCGCTTAGCAAGTAAACCTTACTATTTCTAGTCGACTCACTGCCTTGAGGTAGCAATTACTGACGCATTCTGCCCACAGGTGGCCAGTGAACTGAACGCCGCCATTTTGAAAGCCGAGAATTTCGAAGAGACCTCCCCGCTGCTGAGTGAGCTGCTCAAACTCTTGTTGTGGGCCCAGAAGAAACTCATGGACGCTGAGGTGACATTTCCCGTGATGTCTGACCTGGTGACGGCCTCCTTGACCATGCCCCCCGGCATGTCTCCCCCCACCTCAAAGTAGCTCACCAGCTCGGCGGATCCACCTGATCAAGTACTCCTGTAAGAAGATTCCATGCTCTGGACGCACGGCAAACTTTCGAGGCGCTTGTACGCCTGCCTATTCATTTGAGCAATGACTGTTAGTGTGGAGAGCGATCCATGTCGAGCTTACAGCTCTCGAGCTTGACCTCTGTCCAAGTCCTTGAATTTATTCCACGCGAGCAAATCCTGACAGTATCACGTGTTCGACTTACGCTGGAGACGTGTCTGCGGAGGCTCTGAAAACAAGTTATGAGCTACCTCTGCGTGTGGTGTTGCATAGGTAATTTGGATGGTTTGCTTATTAGGGCATACCTGTGTATCACCTGTACAACTTTTGAAGGTAAATACCAAGTGTGCGATATTTATGGATCTTTTGAATTGCTTCATTTCGCGCTTGTTTTGGCTTGGTCCCCTCCGTCTGCCTCATTTGGGTGATGGGCTAAGTCTAATAATTTCTAAATTCATGTGGCCCAAAATGATACCTGCAGTGTCAATTTCATCTCCGATCACGTTTTGTGAAAATGTCAAGGAATTGCTCCTGGAAATAAATTCAAAAAATTAAATTTCGTATCGAATAAACTAAACTGTTGAAATCGAAGAGGAATGTTAAAGACAGATTACCTCTAGGAAGGTGTACACACAGGGTAGGGTTGGTCCCAAAAATTTGTATCCGCTGTACATACGGTAGTTACCGCAGTTCAATAAAGATTGTCTGCTTTGGTGGTTCCCGTTGTTGCTTAGCTTGAGGGACGACCTTCCCAACAAGTTAATCATTTTGTATATATTCCATCGCTACTGGTGGGGAGGTGCGTACCGTTGCAATGTCGACCTGAGCAGTTTCGTTGAGGATATATTCATGTAGCTGTATTTATTTTAGAATTCTAAGTTTTTGTACGACAATTGTCTAGCCTTATTTTGGATGCGTTAAATACCTTCAACCTTGAACGGAGTATATGGGATGATTCCTTTGGAAGGTATCAAGCTTGATTCGTTTTAATTCTCAAGTTCGTTCTCGATTGACTTGGGCCGATTCTGCAGCAACTCATTATGGATATGCGTTATAGAAGTATTGAGTGCCTTTTCTATGGTGTAGTTTATTTTATTTCTCATGATTTCTATTAATCATACGGGATGCCCATAGAAACATACGATCCCAAGCGCCTCTTTTTAAAAACGTCAGAAAACGATTCTAAAGTTTGGCGACTTAGAAACCCGTCTACCTTAGCAACTATTAGAGGTATTTGTTTGTTGTATTTGTATTAATGACTCGCTCGCCAGACAGGGGAAGGTTCGTGAATGACAGTAACATACATAACTCGTTTTCGCTATGTGTGGCTCTTGGTAAAGTATGAGTCTAGGGCCCTTTTTTCCTTCATTGTAATTTGATTTTAATCATCCATGTCCTTGTGAGACGATTTAGTAGCAGTAATTGGTTAGATCGTACTTAGTAAGCTTGGGGAATATTCCGTATCTCTGTAGTTAATCGTTAATTTCCGAGCATTCATAATACCTCTCAGTCTACACCTTTTCTACTGTGCTTGACGAAACGTCAAGCACAGCAGAAAATGAGTAGACTTTTGTCGAATAATTGATACTTTTGTCGAACTGCCGACCTCATCGGGTACACTAGGATGCTTCGTACGTGCTGGCGACCGAGAAACCGACGTTTTACCATTCATTTTCTATGAGAAATTAGCTGCACCAAAGCTCAGTTTGGCATTGGCTCTGATGAGATTTAAACTTTGAAGGCTACGGCAGAATTTGTCTTCACCTAAGCGTAGCCCTGCGCTGCCTGTTGCTCAGAGCTGATCTTTTTGTTGGCCGAAGTGAAAGTTTTCTTGTAACTAATTTCCAGCTGTTATTTAATCTTGTAACAGTTGCTTCTGTAGTTTAATAGTATTCGTCTAAACGAAGATGTTTAAACGGCTTAGTAAATTTGCGTTAGTGTCTTTGCCTTTGCAATAGGTGGGCATTTGACGTAGGGATTTATATTTGTAAATATAGCAATCCTACATGTTATTCAATAATTTCTTATCACGTTCATTTCTCCATGCGTGCCAGTCATATTCTCGAGGTCATTTGTGTTTTTCATTACTCGATTCACTCGCATCACATATGCTGCGCCCTCTTTATTACGATTTTCTCTCAATATTTGGACGCAGGCTTCATATCATTATTGATGTGTGGTAAATTGATTTCATGCTCTTTGTATTCTGTCTACGCTAACTATAGCGTTGTGGCTGTGTTGAGCTCATTCGCGAGAGGGGCGCCGTTGCGCACATATGTTCGAAGGAGTTTGTCAGTGTAGTGAAATTTTTTCCCTTATTTTGAAATATAGTAATTCTTCATGTAAAATGATTTCCATTGCCATGATTTTTTTTGCCATACAAGTGTCTCTTTTTCATCTCCTCATCTGTTGGTTTTTATTACCACTGAGTGGGTTTCATCTTGAATATTTTTGTATAAATGTATAAAGGATACAAGAAATTAAAGTGTAACCTGTATGTTGTCCTTCGTTTCAATCTTAGTTTACTAGTTAGCACAACGCTTGAACAAGTTGCTCTGGTTCTGAGTGGTTTCTCTTTTGGAGTTTAATTATTGAAGTTGTATTTTAGTTAATCTCGACTGTGGGAAGGTGTCATGTAATGTATTTGATCTCAGAAGTTAGCCTTCCTTAGAGGGTTTTGTGCAATACCATCATGTTTTTAAGCCGCATATTTACAGTCGTCGTTGGTTCGTACCAATGTACAAGAAAAAAGCAACATTAAGAGTTTTTCGGTGGAACTCTGAATTCTACAATTCCAACTTTCTATAGTTTTCCTCCAATTTTTTGGGTGCGTTTCACAATGGGTTCCAATTTTTACTCTAAAAGTTAAACCTGAAGATCACTTGAGAGCTTAGAAGTCAACAGAATAGCGATATTCGACTCTCCAGCTACCACACTAACGTCAAAGCGCGCGTTTGGCCATTACAAGCGCGTTAAATGCTGGCATATTCCAGCCACTCAATAGCTGGGAAGTAATTTTTATAGTATCGTTCTTGCATTTCTTGAGTTAAATGCTGGCATATTCCAGTCACTCAATAGCTATGATGTAATTTTTACAGTATCGTTGTTGCGTTTCCTGAGAGACTGAAAGCGGTTGTGGTAAGATTTGCGGTCTTCCTCTTGTTGAAGACGTGCTCGATATTTGGTGTTGCCTGCCTCATGGAAATTTCTTGCTCTGTGTGAACCGAAAACCTCAGGGGGGCTTTGCTCTCTGTAAAGCCCAAGGGATGCATGCAATCCCTGGGTGTCCCGGCCACGATCCTCTGGAGTGACACAATGCTGTCCATGTTTGACATGAAGATTTCTTGCTACTGAGCGCTCTAAACCTGAGATGGTCGAAGGTGTTTTAAACTGTTAATGGGTATTGACATGTCCGTGTGGTTGTTGCATTCACACGGTCGCTGTCGATT
>VOMN01047935.1:0-12940 GCA_014899125.1 Orchestia grillus | reverse complement strand
CGTTTTGTGTGAAATTAATTGTAGCATGTGGTCGAAAATGCAGTGAAGTCATCAAGAATAAAGGAATGTTCTTCTCCAAATGGACAGTCAACATTTCTTTTGTATAAATCGAAATTGAAAAATTAATTTTTTTAAATGATCTACATCCAGCTGCAAGTTGAGGCTGTACTTGTGTTGTGCAAGTTAATTTTTTGAACTTATAATTATCCAGCTACATTATCTACGCTGTACTTGTGTTGTGCCCGTTGTTGGAACGCTTGTGTGTGTGGGTCAGGTCGCCGTCGCCGCTGCACCCCGGACACGAGCGCTGGCTAGCGGAGCACCAGACGGAGTACGCGGAATACCAGCGGCGGTACGGGGACATCCGGTCCTGGGACCCCCACAGGGACCTGCCTCGGGACCTGCCCCCAAACTGGGAAGATGTCGGCGTCAGATATAGGTGAGTTATGTGCACCATAGAAATTGAAACTTGACTGCTCTTTTTTTTTTGAGTGTGGAGGGTTTGGATGTGTGTAGGTAAAGAATTGGTTTTGTTACGACGTAATGAAGTCAGAATTGACTGAACTAGGTTTGAAGGTTTTGTAACGTAGAGAGGATGGCCCCGCTGGGATGTGGGAGGGCGACTGGACACGAAAATATCGCGTAGTTTCAAATCTTTCCGTCTCTGTGACTTGGCGTATACTGCAGATCGTAATGAGGTCTATCTTGCGTGTGTGTGCCTCTGTCTACAGAATATGTCTATTATTCTAAATTTAGGATTTATACTGCAAAATTCTATGGTTCAGGATATTAGGTCAGAACCGAGTTGTTTTTTGGCAAACATATCTTTAGAACCACATCAAGTTTACCGAGTCGAATACGTACATATCACCTCACTTGATAACTAACTACCGCTGATCTATGTTAAAAAATTCGAGTAATAATAATAATAATACTAAAGAAGTGGAAGTAGAACATGTTGAATCATTGTCTATGGCATAATTTGGCTCAGGTACTACAAGCAGTCTGGCTACTTCGGCGACCGGCACATCACTCTGGACGACTACCTCAAGTGGGAGGAGTGGTGGTACCAGTACCGGGACTGGCTCAAGAAGTATGGCGACTCTGCGACTGTTTCTGCCGATATGCCCGTAAGATCTTCTGTACCCTGTTGCTTTTAGAACGTTAGTGTCAATATTTATGTAGGTTGTTAAATTATTTGTTAAATTTAATCAATACGCTATTAAATTTAATGATGAGAGAGTTAAATGTGAGACTCTGTCACTAGTTAGTTGTCTTATTAAATGAACGTCGTTCCCGTGACTCCATACTTGAATTCTCAAACACCCTGTGCAGTGATGATATTAAAATCTATTACTTATTTTTCTAATGTAAAAAGCAGAAAATATAATGTAGAAAAATTTTAATTTTCTAGTATTGATGTAAGTCATATATGGAGTACGTTTATCGGGATATTTTTTGTTTAAATATGAACTAATGCGACTTTTCTATTAGAATTCGTATTTAGAAACTCTATGTAGCATCTACTAGTGGACTTAAAGTTCTTCATTTTAAATATTTCTAGGACCTAGGATAAGTTTGGGGTTACTTGAACGTTAACCCTTTACGGCTCTAATTTTTTTAATGTTGAACAAAAACCATTCTTAGGTAATTTTGAGCGAAAGACTATATTATTATAGAGAACTGTACCAGATATAGTGCAAGGTGGAGTTCAGGGTTAACTCCTTAATGATTTTTGCTTAAACTCTGGTGTGCAAAAGCATTTTTATTCCTCTGGTGACCCACTGGCCTTGTACACACCAGGGCCGCCACGGCAAAGGCGGAGACCTGGACTGGCCCCTGGACTCGTACGACCGTCCCAGAGGCGCCCGCTGGGCGGCAGGGTCTCGGGACTTGGCAGCTCCCGAGCGCAAGCGGAGGCGCTACTGAGCCAAGCTCCGTCCTCAAGACTTGTAAGTGCACGTGAGGTGCAAGGACACGTGACAAGGCATGGTGTTCCCAGCGCTTCATGTTTACTGCAGTGCGGTGAGCCAGAGGCCAGCTCTTGCAGCGCCATCTGGATCTCCCTTACCTGTTCTCTTCAGAGTGGTGTGCAGCAGGCGGCTCTGAGCTGCCGGTGCATCTTAATATGTTTCGAAAGTTGGAAGAGAATTCAAAGGTGTTGTATGCATTTTTGGTTTTGTTATCAATTTTGAGTGTGTGAGGGAATGTATTATTGTGGACCTTGTTTTATTTGCAAAACAATGTAGTTATTTTTATCTTCTTTATATATTGTTTGGTAGTTTCTCTGTAGTTCTGAGAATCTCCCGGTCTTTCAACCTTTGTAGATGCGTACCACCTTCTCGTCCGTGCTTCTCATGATCCTGTGAATATCTACGAGCTTACTCCTAAGCCCCTCTGCTGCGGCTCNCCTATATGTTGTTCAAATTGTTCTATTTATAACGAAATGGACAAGTTTTAAATTCTCGGACCTAAGAAGCTTGGCTATTTTAAAGTTTGTGTTCTAGTTATGAATCTCCATGATTACGTATTCCTTTTTTATTGGAAAAAATTCACTTGCTGGTTTATTTGTGTGTACAGATTCGAGAGGCATCTTTTATGGGCATGACTGTTTGTGCACTAACATATGGAACAATCGATTCCTTTGAAGATACATTTCCCTTCGTGGACACTAATATGTTGAGCTTCTGTGCTTAATAGCAGGAGTGTCATAGTCAGACATTTTTAGCCCGTTCCGAACATTGTCAGAGCGTCACTTGCGCAGTTGGTTGGTTGGTTCAAGCTGAGCAAAACTGGAGTTTTTTTGGTGGGTTCTGCACATGAATTTACCGCTCGGTCTTCTTTTGAGATTAGTTCTTTCATTTTGAGGCATATGTGCGGCCTTGTCAATATAGATGACCTGAGGATCAACTTGAGATCAATTTTTATGTGAAGTCGGTTTCATTAGGGCTAAAGGATAGTTTAAAAATTCGTTCTGCTCTCGTGTTGACTTGAAAACTCCTATGGCACTGACTTCATTCTCGCGTATATGTTTATTAACATGTGCTGTATGACCTTGATCAAGTGGAAGTGGTTTTGTGTTAATGAAGTGACTCCAGCGCAAGTTGTGTCGACTGAATCTACTGAAATGTGATGTAATTTGAGTAGTTTTATTATTCACGTATGGTTTATGCACCACTATCCTATTTCCAGTGCTGTGAATATTGTATGTGCACTTCTCATTTACTGAATAGCATTCCCTCTCGATGCCTGCAGGCCTTTGGGGGGCAACTTCAGGACACTGACACCATAGTTAAATCAAGGCAAAATGCTGACATTTGCACCACTGCGGTTTGTTTATTGTGACTTGAACTAAAGAAGGAGGCGTGACTATCATAAACTTGTGTCTCTAAAATAACTCGTCTATTATTTTATTAACCATCATTCGGACATAGAAGAGAAATACATGGGGTACAGCTGACTCTCGTTTTGCTTCAGAATTTAATTGAGTGTTCGGTAATTTTAGGCGGCGCGATGACGTTTCTATATTCGTTACTAGAAATTGCTTTGGACGTCAAACAGAAATGCGGTGAACTATGCATTATGTTTTGATTTGATTACCCAAATTTCCTTTTGCTCTATTCCTGGTTTATTACGCGCCCTGAATATAGTAAGTTGGTGCGGTTTTGAACCCTGGGTCAGAGCGTGCGGCTGGGTGTTACAGGAGCTTTTCATCCCTTCAGACAGTGTTCACAGCAATTGTTATGCTCCTGTCAATTCTGAACTGCCGAGCATCAAATACTTGCAAGTAACTCGGGTGTCCCATCTTATGTGCCGCGTATTTAGGCCTATCATGTTTAATCTTGTAACTCATTATTTTTTTACGAGATTAAACTAATTAATCTTGTAAATTTAATTGATTAATTAATTTTATAGCGAATTTGTACATATTCATTACTTTTACTCTGTATCCCAATTTAAATTTCTCTTCGACGTAATTGTCTACAACTCAAATTCGCAGCAATTACCTCGTATAAATAGTTTTTTTTTTAGAAATGCATCATTTGATAATTAATGTTTTTTGAAACTCCTTCAGTTTTCTATTTTCTTTTGCAGCTATTTACTAGCGCTTGTAATTCGTGTATAATATGTCATGTTACTATAAGGTCTGCTTGTAGGTTTTGCTTCCAACTCACCTAATGAACTATTTGTTGAGTGCAATGTTTTCTTAATAACTTGAGCGAACAAGTGACTGCAGCAGGTATCTGTTGTGCTAACGATGTGTGTGTGTGTATTGGTAGTCTCCTGATAAGAGATTTAGATACTGGAGCAAGTCTTTTCAGTGCTATCCGGTGAGTGTGGTTGAAGTGTGTAGAAATAGGCTATTACTTATGGCTTTGTCGGAGAAATTGTGTCTTGTAAATGTTGGAGGTGTTCGCTATTTATACTTTACGTGTCATTTCTGACAATACAGGGTGTCCTAGGAAAGATGCTTTTCGGTGCCCAGGAAGAAAAGATGATTAAAAACTTGAAAACCTTTGTAGCCTCAAAAAAATATTAGCTTTTAGAGCAAATTTCATATTCGTTGTTCCCAAGACATGTAAAATTGAATGAACTGGATACACAAGTACCTATAGATGATAACGGGAATATCGTAAGCCCAGCTTAACTTTTTCACCGTCCTATCGAATGCAACTATTCGGCCACGAAATCAGTGCACAGGCCGCCAAAATTGTAGATGGTTAAAGATGCCCCCGTAGAAAAATTCGACTATGACACTTATTCAACACTTATTTTTTGAAACACTTCAAGTATATTTTTCTGGAAGCGGCATGGGTTATGCAGTGATAGTCTCCAGAATGAGATGTCAAAAAAATGATTCAAACGTATAACCTGTAATTGAAGCCAGAGACTTGAGAAACATCAATTTGGAGTTCAAAATAAGTCCTGCTCGTATTTCGATATTTTCCTTCAATGGCAGTTTCAACATTGCCGATATTACAATCAAAAAACTATGTTCCAAAATATTCATAAATAGAGTTACAATGTACTTGTAATTCGTTTGTGTATCTAGTTTACTTGATTGTGTAAATTTCGGTAGTATCGGGTGCAGAATTTCGCTCCTGTACTCGTATTTTTTAAGTTATTCCTTGAATGTGGCATATTTTATGCTTTCGAGGACACCCAGTGCAGTCATCTGTTTAAATTTTAGTGATGATCCCGCTCAGGGGGCATAGAATAGGCGATAGGGTTAGGTTTATCTATCGTATGCAATGGAGACTAGCGACTCCAGAGGAACACTGATAGGTTACCTCAGCTATAGACGGGCCTTCTGGATTTTCATCGTTCGTGCCCACTTAACTTTTTTCAATTATCATACTTAAGCTTTGTCTTCTCTTCCTCTTGCTTCTGAACTTGATATTCCTGTACACACGGTGTCGTGCGTGAGAGCACGCCTTCTGCATCAATTCCCCGTCCTCTTTATTCCGTACTAACTGGTCCCTTCTCTTCGCTCTCTTGAAATTCCATTTCATGTGGCTAGAGAGCTTTAAACTAACTAATAATAGTAATTATGATAATAATAATGATAATAGAAATGATGATCTCTACACTATTTGCGATTCGTCGGTACCTTCATGTTGGAGGTGAGAACTCATTGTCTGAATCAATATTATTCTGAATTTGTATTGTTTGATCACAGTCTTGTTGTCACCGCTGATAATTATAATTGCTGATTGATAAATTTCATCTGAAATTTCAGGAATTTCCTTGAACCATCACTGCATTCTATTCACTCGAAACATGAATCAGTTTTTGAGCACCTATGCTCGAGTTGGGCTTAATTCATCATTATCTTTGTCCCCTGCTTGTGGCCTGCTAACAGCGTTGAGGTTTAAGTGCTTTAGGGATGCTTGCCTCAGGAAATACTTATAACACGCAGGAGACCGTGCTCTCTTTTCGAAATTACTGCCTAATGCTTTTTATATTGGTTGTCCGTGCAGCTAAATGTTCAGCGTACAGAGTATGTTTCACGATAGCAGTGACGGCTAGGCTCGGAGAGAAAGCAACTTGCTTGTGACGTGAAGGCTCCAAGTCCTGCATCGAGTTGAGCCACTTTGTACAAAGGCGTTTACTATTAGGTTCTCGCAGGAATGTGCGCCATTGGAGCGTGCTAGAATTTCTATAAGTATGGTAATAATGTGGCAAGATTACGAAGGCGTATCCCTGAACAAATGTTCACAGCTCAGCATGCTCTGGTGAAGTGGATGCTTGGAGAGAGGTCTGATCCCGTCTGTTATTCGTAAGCAAGTGAAGTCTCCGCTCTATTTTTCAGAATTGATCGTCAAACGTGGTAGTCTGTTGGTGCTTCGTCTCGTATTTTACCCATTGTATTATTTGTGTACAAAAATTTTAAAGAACTCGACGTTCAAGCATTAGTATTTTAAGCGTGTGCTTTCCGAATTCACTTCTTGTTTAGATATTTCATTTGTTACTACATACTGAGCGGTAAATATTTTAGTACCATATGCAACTAATTTGAACGAGAGGGATGTGTGATGTAGTTCTTAAATAAATTATGTAAAATTCGAAATATTTGTATCATTTTTTGTACGCTCTTGGATAAATGGAGGTACTACATGTGTGTAAGGAAGTTGTGGCTTGAGACTAGAAGAGGCTCTGCCACTTATGTTGACTGACCGGTAAAGGGATTGAGTGCTGAGTTAAGATCCTGTTTTGCGTCTAGTCCGTGGATTCCGTTCTTCAATCTTTATTTCATCATTCATGTATTGTGTATCCCAGTAAACTATAATGTGTTGACTACAGCAGGAAAGACTTTCCGTGTCTCACACCTCCTTGTCAAACTGCGACTGTCGGAGCATTCAACCGCAACGCTAAGCGACCTTGGGCTTGGTATTTTTAAGCAACGTCTGTGCGTTGGGTAGAGCCTTGAAGAACTCGTAACCTTCTTTCCTTTATTTTCTCTTTGGGCGTTAAAGATGTACTGTGCGATGAAATTCCTCGCTCAGAGATTTCCGATTGTATTTTACTTCTAATTTGTTAGCCAAGTCGAAACTCACCAGCTACATTTATGATATTCAGTTACATAAGTATGTTGAATCATTTTTTATTCAATACTGTGAAGCACTTGGGTTTTCCTCATGGATTGCTGATGTGTGGCACTTGTGAGGGACGTAAAATAGAGGCTTAAAAATATCTACTACTCCGAAATTATGTGTAGACGCCACGTGATTTCAGCATGACGAGATGGAAGAAAAAACGACCAAATAAAATTCCACCCAAGTTTGCGAGCGAAGTTTATTTTTCTAGTATTAAGTTGAAAATTTGTAATAATTGTGGAACGATGTGAAATTGAAGTTGCATAGTTGTTCCCTCAGCCTGAACTAGACTGTAAACGAATAAGCATAAAGGAGCGGAATAAATTATGTTTTGAAATTCAAACTGACACATAGAGTTTAAAATGTTTACCAAGGACTGTATTATCATAATCTTTTAAATGTATTTATTTTAAAATACATGTGATGGCTCTTAATACGTAAAATTAGAAAGCAGGTAGTGTAATAATAGTGAACAAGTAATGCATTGCAGAAATAAAACCATGAAGCTCAGTGCTCTTGAGTAAAATATGAATTGCGAACAACAAAAATGACAAGAAAATAGATATGTACATGTACATATGAACTGGCGAATAAAATATCTCATTATTTTGTGATATTTAAATTTTGAAGCATTATGTATTCAGTGAACCAATGCAGTCCCGTCTACTTTACTATTAGAAGAAATGATAGTAGGATTGCATTTTGGAATTAAAAGTAAAAGTTTTAACTGATTTTTAACGTACCCATTAAAAATTGCTCCCGAAAATTATATTTTACTATTTTAAAGTATAAAAGTATTGCTCTTTTTCAATAGCCCCGATAAAGCAAGCCCAAAGTTTTTATTTCTCTATTAATACTCTGTATCAACCGAACAAGATATGCGTTCATAGTGACCTTCACTGCAAGTCTCCGATGTCAGCTGGTGCGGACACAGCGCAGCTCTGAGAGTCAGTCGGCCGGCGTCTGGTGTTCTGGTGTTGGGGCCGTGGCTTAGGTGTGAGAGGCTTGTTGCTACCATGATGAGAGATAGAAGTCACAGAGCAGATTGATCTGAGGGGAAGCTTTGGCAGGCAGTCGCCAGTGACCGCTTCACGAGGGTAGCTTGCAAACACTGCGTGATCAGTGCGCTCTCTCGCAAAGGTAGATCATCACTTGCACGGAAGTGATGTATTCCAGTAGTATCTGGGAATGTCAAAACCGAGTAAAGTATTATATGCGCTGTGACAGCGACTTTGTTAGAGAGCATTGTATTATTTTTCGCTTCAAGTGCTATCGTAGATTGGAGTTTTTGTAATGTTTTAGAACATGTGTGATTCATATGGGTGTTGTAAAATAACTAAACAATTATCCCCAATAGATCATATGTCTTGGCAGTCTTGCTTATTTTTTGTTTTGTCTGAGGGGCACAAAATGAACCATGTGTCAATACTTTCAAGATCCTAGTAAGAACTAGTTATGTATATGTAATACTGAATTATTTCTGCTTTTTCTCATTTTTACTTGTCATTAAGCTTGAACTTTGTAGTTAAATTGTCATACAGCATTAGTTGGTATGTCTTACAATTGAAAAAATTATATTAATTTATAGCTCTTTTAGTTCTACGTTTTAAATTTATCAATAAGTCAGGAGAAGTATTTATAATAATAATACTCTACAATTATAAGTATAATTTAAATCAATTCATATTATATGTAATTGTCTTGTCCATAAATTACTCAGGAATGATAATGATTCATAAATAATTTAGTTGAGTTTAATATTTTTGGTTAGAAAATTTATTTCAGATAATTAATGCTGAATTTTACTGAGTTAAATTAGTGTTTCTACATTATGATACCAAGGATACAAAACTTTCTGAAAGTTATTTTATTTAATATCTACTTTACTGCAAACAGTTGCATAAAGAGGCATGCTCATTTTACAGCCTTTACTTTAGTACCATTGGATTTGAATTAGTTTTCTGAAAGATAGAAATCTATTTTGAAAACTTTTGATGCATAGAAAAACTATATTAAAAGATATTCAAACTATTCCTGTAATAATATATCAAAATTTCACATAGTCCATAAAAATTTAGACTGTATTTAACATCTTTTGTCATGTTGTATTGTATCAAAGGAATGAAACAAACCTTTTCTAACATAACAGAACCCTATCATGACCTAAAATTAAGCCTAATTTAACCCCAAGATAGTCCTAATATGACTAAGAGAAAGCACAAGAGTGAGGAGAGATAGCTTATACACTATTTACAATTTTTTTATCATTTTATCTTATTTTAAACCTTTTGAAAATAAATTTCTGACATTCGGGAAAAAAATCCTATCAAATGATACTAAAATAAATTCTGTAAGATGAATAGGATGCTCTATATGATCGGCTGCAATTAACTAAATATTCATTATTTTTATATAATAAAGTATAATTTTAATTATTATAGTGTTTGGATTTGTTGATTGCAGTTATTGATTGCAATAATATATGCAAAACTCCTCAAAATAATTTACCAAGTCTTTTTTAATACTGTTTTACTGTTTACAATTTTTATGCTATACTTAAAATTATTTTGTAAGGGATATAAAACTTGACCATCATGTGGTGCTACTCAGGATGCCTGAGTTAACTTAGGACAAGTGGCCTACTTAGCAAACTGAGGACTGTAGTGCCCAAAGTATATGGAATTTGCCAAATCTAAAATTTGGAGATTGAAGTCTTGGATTTTTATTATATATTTTACTTGTAAATGAACACTTTTACTGCATATGCCGTATGCGGTACATGCTTATTGTTGCAACCTGTATTGTGTAGTAACTTGAATTGGTATACACATTGTGAGCCATTACTGGCAAGTTCAAACAAGATGCAGGTGTAGCATTGCTATTAAATTTCTGTTGTAATATTCTTAGTGAAACTGAAATTGCAAGTGCACATAGTAACTGCTCTGGAGCATACTTATGTCTTGTGTCTGCACCAGCTAATATGATGTTGATGATTGATTTTTCAATTAATTATTTGTATTACAAGTATTTTCTCAGCTATTTATTTTTCTAATAAGATGGTGTTTAAAAAGTCATGGCATGATTTTTTTTAAGTTTTATTTTCATTCATTTCTTGCAAGCAACTGATGGTGGTGCTTTGGAACAGACAACAAAAAGAAGTATCTAAGCCTGTATCAATGATAATAGAAGTTATCTTAAACATTATTTCTATATTTTGATATCCTCATCGTGTATTTTATGTTGGACATAAATCTCCAATGAACACTAGTGTGCATATGTGAATTTCAAAATTCACTCTCCAGAGGATGTTGCTAATTTCTATAACATGCTAAGTGAAGCCTGAATGCATGTAGCTATTGGTGCATAAGGCTGCGTCTAGTTTTTTGTATAATGCTAAAAACAGCCTCATCACTAAAATAATTTAGTTGGTAAAATGGTTAAGGTCTGAAACTTGGAGAGTTTAGTAACTTAATAATTAAGCAATGTCATAATAAACTTTATTTCAACTCTGACTCTCTGATCAAATTTTCATCTGTGACACAGCTTTAGTCTTAGCTGATATAATAATCTTTGTCATGATCCTAACAGCAACCCTTAGCAGTCTTTGCCATTTTATGAGTGCATTTTAGTTTTTCAGCATTTTACTTTTTTCTACCAACTCAATCTTGGCCCTAGGTTGAAATTGTCAAATTTAATTGCAACCGTTTACCTGGTAAATAGTCCTAATATGGTATGGTCACTCTCCTTGTTACAAAGGTAACTAGCATAACCATTCTGCTACGAAAAAGGAAACATATCCTTCATTATATTATTCAATGGAATCTGCTCACCAAAACATAAAGGGCCGTCCAGTCCTGCAGATATTGTTAGAAATTGGCGGTTCATGAAATTTTTGTTGTTTTTTGTAATTATTTTGTTTAACTTTGTTTACTGTACCCTCTCAGTATGGAAGTATGATACATATTTAACTTATTTTACAGACACATTAAAGTATTGGCTCACTATTCAAAATGTCATTTTTAACCACTTTACATCGAATCAGTTCAGGAGCTGTGTTCCGACAAGGCATTGTGTGTTCTAGTAGCTTGTTTCATACCAGTGTTGGATCCAATAATGCTTCAACCATTGCACATACTCTCAAAGTCAGGGAAGAAATTAAGCAGAAAAAGGCAACTGCTCTTCTTGGTGGTGGGCAAAAAAGGATTGATGTCCAGCATAAAAAGGTAACTATTATACATTTAGTTACTTTAGGATTACATATGGATCTACAAGTTTTGATTTACATCAAGTTTGTATTTTGTAGCTGATCATTACAAACAGTTGGTAAATATTTCTTGCAAAGTGATTGCTAAGCATTTTATGCTGCTTCATGCTTGCAAGAAAGATAACTAACTGCATTAGGTAGATACCTATATGACTGTAATTATCTATAAGCATTTGATTAAGTACGTCAATGTAGTTTTATCTTCAAATTCCCAGGTCTTGGGGTACCTACTGTTATTGTAATGAATGTGGTGTTGTGACAGCTGTATGTATTACTCCAATTTTCTTTTCTTTAACAAAATTATTTCAAGTATTATGCTGGAGTTTTTCCACTTTTGCATTGCTCAAGTTAAATCAATCCAAAGATCCATATGTCTCTAAATGTGTTTCTAATTTTAAATTCTTCACTAGTTTTTTTTGTACAAAATTTTTAGCCTCTTTACTGTTCATATGTGAAACATTTCCTTTAACTCATCTCATATTTAACTGATATCAGTTCCTCTGTCATAAACTGTTCTAACATGCATCTTCCTTATTGCAGGGCAAGTTGACTGCCAGGGAGAGACTGGCCTTGCTGTGTGACAAAGATTCATTTCACGAGTACGACATGTATGCTGAGCACACGTGCAAGGATTTTGGCATGGAAGATCATAAGGTGAAATCAAGTTTCTTAGCAATTTACATTTAAAATTAGATCTCTATCAGTTGAGTGTTTTTCTGTCTTAATTGCTAGGAAAGTATTTCTTACCATTAATCATTGTAGTTGAAAAGAGCTTTAATTGAGGCAAAATTTGGGTATTTTCCAGTATGTGTTGATTTTTTAATATGATTTATGAGAGATGAAGTCAAAGAGATACATTACCAATGTATATAGGTTATAAATGTTTTAAAATGAATGAAAACTTATAGTATTTAATGTATTTTTTGCCAATACCATCTTTTTGCAGCAGGTGCAGCATGTTCATGTAATTTTAGGTAGCTTATATGGGTGTGTGAAAAATGAAAGTGTTTTAAATGATGAATATGGAAAATTATGCTAGGATGTGTTAGTTTGGCTTAGATTTGTAGTCTTCAACCTTTCTTATAATTATTTAGTGTGAGCTTTCCTAGGACATAAATGTCCCAGGAGTTTATTATTTTCTACTTGGCCTTGCCTAGGTAGGTACTGCATGTGTCAGTAAACTTAGATTGAACTGTATGATAAGTTGCCAGTCTCCTACTGTTGTGCATATTAGATAAAACACTCTAATACTATTTTTGCAAGTTAAAATCTTGTACCTATGTCCCTATCAAAGATAACAAATTCTATTTTAGATGTACTATATGAATCAATCTCATAAATCCTGGAAGAGGCTTAGGGCCGTTGAAAATACATTACAGCGTGATGTGCACCACATACCAACTATTTAACAAACAGTATTTCACTATTATAATGGAGTTTTTCGGCTACAGCACCCTGGTGACAGCGTTGTGACTGGTTGGGGGCTCATCAACGGCCGCCTCACCTACCTCTTCAGTCAGGACTTCACAGTTATTGGTGGTTCTCTCTCTTCTATACATGCTAAGAAAATTTGCAAGGT
>VOMN01047928.1:0-15585 GCA_014899125.1 Orchestia grillus | reverse complement strand
AGGGCATAGGGGCCCAAACATTTTCAAGATATTCAAGATACTCTTTTCCCTTTACAAGATTGTGATACCAAATAGTAAAAAAAAGACTCTTCAACTGTGAAGCAAATTTTCTTATCATAAATACGTAGTCTTTGAGATACAGCAGACTTTATGCTGAAATTGCCAAGCTTTCAAATTTTGTTAGAGCGAAAAATTTCCCACGGCAGAGCACATGCAATTTCAAACGTATGCGCCGCGATAGTCCATAAAGGTGTTGAAATTCCTAATTTTGGGCAATATACACAGCATGTCCGATGCAGCAGAGGTAAGGATGCAAGATCTAGGTTGAACACCACACCGAATTACAACACGACATTATACTGTAAGGCATAGAGGCTATAATTTATCAGTACGCGTTAATTTATTTTTTAAAATGATTGAACGCATGATTGTTGGTTTAGCGGCAATATCCTTATAAACATCAACTATTTTCACTACGAGCACATGTTGCTATAATTCTGAACTTCATCTGATTTAGCTGATGTACTGCTTTACGTAAATTCTTGATAAACTAAATAAATTACCGGATAATTCCATGTTCTTATACTTCAGTCCAGGTCATCATAGGCGGTCACTTTTACAGACGTGCATTCCGTTCCACTCAATGCAAGGTAGTTTGTACGCAGTTTCATTGCTTTCCACCATTTCTGTCTTTGTTGTGACGTAGGTTATTGTGGAGAGTGATGTAAAATTTCGGAGTAAGTTGTATTTGTATTGAAATAGACAAAGAATTATTTTTTTAGACTCCCTTAACACACGAGGTGGCTTTTTTAGAAGGGTAATTTTAACCATTTGAAACACGAACGGATTCGATTCAGAGGCCATACGTTCAGTACAAGAGATCAAGAGACAGAAATAAATATCGCTTTGACATTATAGGCATTCCAGCGCAGACAATAAAGTAAAGAGAGAAGAATAAATAAACAGAAACGAACTTCTGTCACACGGTGCTCCGGCCTCCACAAAGAGAGGGACACAGAAGAGGAAGAGGAAACATCAGTCCAACATAACGACCAAACTACACTCATAGGACGCTACCGGCAATAGGCATCTTTGATTTCATCAAAAGTATAGCTCTGAATGCTACTGACAACCCAAATTTCATATAGTAGACTGACGAGAACATGTCGGTGTTAAGGTACCTCGAATTGTTGGCTCAGCAGTCCAATATTTCAACCAGTCGAGTGCAAAGATAAATCGAAGAATAGCTCTTCCAAGCGCAGCTCCACAGAAGATTGGAGACGCTCTACAGAAGCTCAATGAGGCTATGGGTGAATTAAAAGCACCCTATCGAATTCTCAATTTCATGGCTAACTTTGAATCTATTTCACCTATGGTTTTATTATAGCTGGTGCTCAAGAAATTATCATCGAACTTGATACAAAATTGCCTAATCCATTATTCGTATTTTAAGAGCGAATTGAGCTCGAACTTTCCTTCGCCGTCAGCTTTGAGAGCTCAATAATGGGACGCAGTGCAGACTCGAAGAGACGGCCCCACTCATGAGCCCAACTTAATAATTTATCGGAATCAATCAAGAGAAAGCCAATACCTAATTGCTTTCTGGTTTGCCCAGGAGTTCAAATTCTTTGAAAGTAGCAGGCCGGTAGGAAAAAACAGTTCATGGAAAAGCACCGGTCACAAGCAGCGTGAGGAGCAGAGCATAGCTCAGAATAACAGAGGAAGCCAAAAGAAGAGATAGCGACGCAGGCAAAGAAGGCAGCAGCTGCCAGGTGAATGATGGCGGCGGAAATGCCGAGTAAAGAACGGAATATTGAGAGGGTAGAAAAATTAAACTTGAAGTGCTGCGCACACGAAGTTTTACAGAAACAGCTTTGGTAAAGAATTAAAATTCAATCTATCGTTTTAAATAACGCATCAAACTTTTCTTTTCAAAATAGATCAAGAAGAACCGATTCATTTCTAACTGACGAGGAAATGCTGAACAACTTGTTTCTCCTGAAACACTGTTTTCTTTTCATGAAAAGCACCACGCTCTTACTTTGTCACCAATTTTTGTTTTTCAACAGCGTAAGACTGAGATGTGCACGATTGAAGCTTGAAAAAAAAGAAGAGGTTTTAAGTGCCACCATAAAAACTAAAATGTCGCGAGAAACTACACGGAAAGTGTTCTCACAATGAGGAGGCATAACCATTCCCTGGCATAGTGAGCACAGTGTGAAAACAAAGCAATTGACAAGGGCAGGCGGAGAAGGCTGGAGGGAGACAAGCGTTCCACGCGGGAACAGCGCAGATGTACAGGAAAATTGTCATAGTGACTGCACCATTTGAACGCGTACACTCGTGTATAAGGTAGAAACATTTTCAAATAATCCCCTCATGATCAGCTTTAGTTCAACTGTAAGCAAAACTTTGAGTGAGGCCAACACACTAACAAAACAACGCTCAGAACTATGGTCTAACATTTATATCTAACAACAGACAATTTAAACTTTACTGCAAGGGGGACAATAGAATCCAGTATTTGTTAGCTTTCACATAATGCCTATCTGATTCCCGAATAGTTTACTGCGACACATCATTTTTACTACATACGCTAAAAATGAATAAGTTAAACAACGTTGCAATTAAAATTTTCCTGCTTAATGATAGGGAATGTATTCGCTATATTTCGATCTTCCATTCAACTAGACGAGAAAAGCAACGAATAAGATGCTAGAGAGCCAAACTACGAATCTCACTGCCTCAAAGTTCATCTAAGTCGAAAAATTCATACAGAATCGAATATGCTTAAGCAAAATTTAAAATTATTTTTCCTCGCTCTAAGCTTCTTCGGCCTCACAAGCTAAGAGTTGCAGTACTATCATGGTCGATCTCTGCTCAACCACGGACAAGATGTCCTCAATTTACGCTCGGATACATTCGTTAGTTACTCAAAAACGCTGCGGATTCCCTCCTAAAAGTACTAGGACGCAACGTACCGCACACAAACAAAGAATGAAACGATACGATATTTTGAAGCTATGCTAATAAGCCGTTTCCAAGGAGCTCGGCCCTACTCATTCATTCCGGCTTTGGTTAAGGAGATGAAGGCATCCGGATTTTCCAATTCGTTGAACCATTTGTTATATTTTTTATGCGGAATTCAAAGCAACCGTATCGTAATATTTAGAGAAACTTGAAGAGAAATAAAGTTATTGAAAATTGTGCACACAAAATTCAGCATCGTATTAGAATTCTGAGAGTGGTAACAGGGTGAAAAAGAAATAAACAAAAAACAGTGCAAACCGAAATGTTTTATGTGAGATTTTCGTCTCTCAAACTTCCTCGTTTAGCAACAAATAAGATGGTTACTCTACTTTCTAATAAGATGAAATTATGTTCGCAATAATTATGTGAATTGCAGTTCATCATTCTCGATCCAAATTTGATATGGATTTAGCAAACTCAAGAATGGGGTACATGACTCATCAAACAAGAAGGGTTCGTCGCTGCATATAAGTCGAGTTGATACTAATCTTCTGAACTGAAATTGAACACTGTAGTCGAATTCACAAAAACACATGAGGCTATCCGGCCACTTGATGCAACGTGTCCCAGACTCTCCCAATCAGATAACGCAAGAACGCAGTAAAATTTATTGTTGCCTAAACAGTAACAGGCTGTGAATTTTTTGATGAAATAATAGACACTCACTGCATTATTTGTTTTAAATTAAGTATTTTAAGTGTCTGTAATTGAACTAACAGCGTAGTAAAACTTACATGGTAAAATGAAAGCTAGAAACGTACAACAAGTAAGTTCAAACATGCACGAGAAATACAGTTTGCTAATTCAGCCTTTCACGAAATCTTTCGTATCACTTCAAATACTTCCACACAGAAGGTTTCATTTGGGTGCTACTGCACGGCAATTCGCAAAGAATATTCAACCTGTACATTCTCGACTGATCTTCATGCACGAAAATAAAGGTCTAACTCACGGCGTACCGCAAAAATATCTGCTAATGAGCACTCACGAGCGCAAACACAGCAGTTAAGTGTTGGATAAGCAACGAGTTACTTCTGCAAATAACGGTCAGATCTTAATTTCAGCTCTGGGCAGTAACAAGGGTGGTAGGCTTAGTTTTCACGCGGAAAAATGGCACTTTTGTCTATGAATTTTCGAGCCATTGTACGACACAAATATTTTTCGACTGTAGCACGCAAACTTCCTAGAGCTAACTATATAAACTTGTGCATCTAAATCCTAAACGCCATTCACTCATTAAAAGCACAAATTTTCTTTGCACCTGGAGGTGAAACAGTTACGTACAGCTATTGACTGGAATATCCATCGACCTTTTCACCATAGTTTCACTCGCTTACAAGGCCAAGCAACCGTCTGTCTGATCGAAAAGTACTCTCATTTGTGGATATTACCGGCGGCTATTACATCATAAGAGATGAACTACACACACGGCCCACGTGTGTAACTCGAAGAAGCTCCGAGCGACTCGTGTGCCCGAAGGGACCACCTCAACTAACATGCACTGAAAGGCGGCGTCTTCGCGTGGCAGTCGCGCAGTGTCTGCTGCAGGAGGTAGGGTGGGGGAGGAGGGGGAGACGCGTACACAGGAAAATAGAGATTGCAGACGAAGAAACTAGAACAGGTAGAAGACGTTAAAATAAACATTGAACAAAGCCGCTCTCTTTTTAACCTAAACCATATCACAATTACCCATCGACTTCTTGGTGGTTTCGAGAATTCATCGGCTACATCGTTCACGAATTAGACAGGTAGAAGACAAAAAGTTCTGCAGATAAGTTCCAAGAAAAACAGTTCTGAGGCAACGGTCTTTCTTTGAAATCTAAGTAGTTTATATACGTATTTCAGTGCACAAGACATATTATTCAGCTTTTCGTAAGTTCTTCGAAGAGATCACCGCCGAAATTCTGAGCCGCTACAATAGCTACGTAAACCTATTTTCAACCACTGCTACTATTTTAGAATCCATGACCAAAAATCATAAATCAAATGCTGACATGAACATTTAACACTAAAAGTCACTTCGAATTCGAAAGTTATTCAATTTTCATAAATAATGGCAAAGGGATAAATAATGGATAATGAAATTAGTAATGAAATGAAACCGTAAAATATAATTGGATAGCCCTGACGCACATGCTTAGGTAAACCGAATATCTTATCAAGAAGAATAAAAAAGAAAAAAAACAACTTGTACACTAAATTTATACAGCGTAATAAGGAACTAATACGCACACACAAAAAAAATAACTCCTGTACAAAATGTACTATTAACAGTAAATTTAATTTAATTTAGTAAATGACGTTTATTTGGTTCAATTCAAATCATTATGACAACGGAAAGCTAGAATACTCACTCTGCTAAATTACAGTTGTGTTAGCGCGTGTTTTTTAAATACTCCTTGAATTAAATTTGCAGTTTGCATCACCGGATAAATTGTTGAAGTGAATTCTATTTCAAATGTCATGCACAAACACTAACAAATAGAGATGCACTCAATGATAACAAAAATAAAAATGCGGTAAAGTAAGTTAGGTTTATCTACAGATTTCGTCACGAATAATTAATCACCTATCTTTTGAGATGGGATAATAACCAAAAATTACTTTAAAACCGGACTTAATTGAGGCTTTTTCGAAATAATTTTCAGGCAGCAAAACGAATGTGAAGAAAAAATGTGCCGTGTTGAGGTAGCATGTACGAAAGGCCTGCGTAATCGCAGTACGCAGGAGAACGGGAATCTATAGTACATAATAGTGCGCCAAGTCTATAAGGATGGCCCAAAAAGGTACTACCATTTTAAACATTCGTTACACAGAAACTAAGAAGATACAAAGTTTTAGTAATTACGACTGAAAAAAGAATGACGGGAGCTTTGTATTTCACGTCATTTCCTTAAATTTCTTCAATTTATTATCCAGACACGAACAAACGAACTCTTCGGTGTGTAGTTTACGTCACACTTCTCAGAATATTTGGTTAAATGTTACTAACTTTTAAATTGTATTGTTTCAGTTCTTGCCGAGTGTTTGAAATACTAGAAGTTTTTGGTAGAAGTTGGCCTTAATAAGACGTACGGAGTCAAACAATAACAACTTTAGAAGTCTCTAAAATAGGGTACATACAAAGTGTCAAAGAGAGCAGCCGTTGTGAAATATTATTTCAACACAATAGATCATTAGTTGGAGTAAGGAGTTTCACGAAGAAAATTTAATGTGAGTCCATCTAAACCCTGTATTCTTACTTCGGTAGCAAAATTTAGACCCGCGGGATTTGGCAAAGATTGAACTGGAAGACCGAAGTCATCCCGCACTGAATAATTTCATTCTTTGGTGACGTTCCTTGTTCACCTCAATGGCCGTATTTAACCCTACAGATTTGTTCATTGGGATATTTTAAGGATAATGTTTTAGTAAATACTTTCTAACACAATTCACTAGAACTTAGTTCAGTTTTTGCGTAATATATATTTAAAATGATAAAATGACTTTTGGGCCACTCGGTATTCGTAGATGTGTTTGTTTCTTTGAGTGTGTAAGCATTTAAGTACAGAAAGAATTTGATGGGAGAAAATTCACGAGCAAAGATTTCCCGGTAAGTAAGCCTTTTCTAATCAGCAATTCTACGTGAGAGAAGGCAGTCCGTATCAGCGATGCAGAGAATTACATTAGTTCAATTGAGAATGACCGTCAGCTTGACGACATGGGTACATCATGTCACCATTATCTTCATGCAATTCATGGTAACCGGAAAAGCTGACGTGAGGAATGTAACAACACAATCATGTGCTAATAAAAAAGTAATATCCGACGAGCGATTTCCCATGAGTAGTAATGCAAAACTAACGGCGAGTGGTGGAGTGTAAATACGTCACCAAGGTTTATTTATAAGCGCAGCGAGAGAATAAATCCTGAGCTAGAGTTTTTTAACGCAAATATCGACCAGATAAAGAACTAACAACACACATTCAGTTCGGTTTTAATTTCGACTGTAGAACAACACTAACGCGAAGTCAGTACACTACAGTGGGAGACGAGATGTGTACCACCGCAGATCATGACACGGCCATCACGACCTGCCTAAACGGGAGCGGGGCGCGCGTTGCAGCCGTTGCGCGCCGTGCAACACGCGTCACATTAGTCACCTCAGCTCACGTGTGCAACTGACGTGCGCCCACGCGGCGGGCGGAAGTGGAGCGGCGGCTGAGATGACGGCGGAGCAGCGCCACACGCGGAGAGTGTAGTAGCATCGACGGGCCGGTAACGAAGATGGTGGATGTGGGAGTCAGGGAAAGTGTGGTAACATCGATGGGCCGGTAACGAAGATGATGACGGAGCAGCGAGAGATGAGAGCGGAAAGAGATGTGATGTCAACGATTATAACCGAGAGAAGACGAAAAAGGAAGATCGGTTGTAACGTCCACTTTTAAGTAAGATGAGATACCTTCGAGTGATAAAAACGTAGAGCTAAAAGACTGTTGGAATAACTGCTAAACAATAACGAGTAAGCCAATAAATAAAGGGTTGAGGTGCTCCTAGAAAATGTAACTGCTGCTCGAGAAAAACGTGCAAACTTGCAGACTCGCTACCCGAGATCCATCGATGTGCTGGCAGAAGAATGATCGAGAGACTGCCACCGATATCTTGACAGAATAAAAACGAGAGAAACAGTGGATGTTTCGCGCTGCTTGAGGCTAGTGTGTTGCTGGAAACAAAACGAATGCAATAACACAAAAATGCACCTGTGCTCGGAGAATACCGGCTGTGTTGGTCGAGCTCGACTGAAGGCATTGGACCCACCACGCGACATGCGCTCGTCGCGCTCCTTTGAAGACAGTGCCGCCGGCGGGGTGACAAATAATGCTCGACGAGCTTCAGCGACATGTGCCGCTATAGCAGCCGGACAAAGAGCAAAGGTTGCAGCGTCGGAAGAAGAGCCGCGGCAGCAGCGATGTGGGGTCGTTGGAGAGACGTCCCTATCTGTAGCTGCGAGTGTATTTCTGGTCGGCAGAGCGGCCGCCGTTCCGTGATAACGCGACAGCAAAGCAACTGCCAGTTCTTGCAAGCTTGAAGGCACGTAAAAACTTATTTTAATAACAAACGTAAGAGAGTAAATGCACTACGAACCTATTGGTTCAATTAACACATCATTCTACCACAAAGACGGAATAATCACACAATATCATATCGTCAGGGCTTCTCTAGTGTCTGTACTAGTCACGCAGAAGCAACGGCGTGCTTCAAAAGATCGTCAAATACTGATGCTCAGTTCCCTAAGCAATACGTGCCTTTTCTAATTAACGAGACAGTAACTAGAATAACAATATTGCATAGACTTCTTACACAACACGAGGTTTGGGAAAATAACCCAATTTAAAAGCAATTAAAAAGAACAGCAGACCCTCGCGTATTGGCAAAAAGAATGCTCTTAATGGCTCCTTTGCTTGGGCGCTTATTACGTCGCCGTGATATTTTTTTCTACGACGAGAAAACTTGCCAATTAAAGCATACGTTAGATTTACAACAACTACACATATAACGATAATATAAAATGTTGAAATCGTTTTATGAGAAGCACACGGTTCAAGGAAGCAATATATACAAATTTACTTCTCATTAACCCAAACAATTGGATGGGAACGAGTCAGAAGTGCAGGTGTGCACACGTCAGTGGTCGAGTGGTCATCTAGCGAATGTTTGAACAGGTCACCTGGCGGTGTGCCACGGCTCATGTCTAGCGCAAGTGCCACGCACTACAAGCTGCACATGTTAATGCAACGAAGAAAATATTACGCACTTAACAGCCTCGCAATGGTTCTTATGCGACAGACTGCTCAACAACCACATGGTGCACTTCAAAACGCTAATGTGCTCGCGCTGAAAGAAACAACTCTTTCTTCTTCTTCGACTGCAACGTGGTTCAGTTGAAAATAAAACTCTTACGAGGACGTTTTTTGAAGAATTTTAAAGCTTTGACTGAGTTACCCGGTTCCACTTGGTTAAAAACGATGACTCACGTCAGGAACAAGTCATCGTTCAACTTTTTATTCAAGTCGAAGCGCAGAATTCAATTCTTTTCTCTATAGCTCGAGTAAATGCTGCTGAAGCGGTCACACCGGAAGAGTCTGCAATGTGTGCAACATTTTGTGCAGTGACGAGCGCACAGAGCCAATTATGCTTTAAAAAAAGAAATAAAGCTTACTATGAAAAAGTGAACACGCTAAATTACGAATTTGATTATGGATAAAAGTATAAACACATTCAAGTGTATGAAATAAATTCCGAAAAGTGACACTATAGCAAGTGCTAAATGAAGAAAGTGCTATACAAAAACAGAGTTTAAGTTTCAGACGTACGAAGCTCGATCGAATAAATTTTGTACCAGGAAAATGTTTAATCATAAACCATCTAATTAGATTAAATATTTCATCAACCCTAGGAATATCGATGAACTAAAAAATAATATTCGAAGAGAAATTAGCATTATTGGTCGTGCCACGTTGCAAAATGTTATGACCAGTATGAAACAAAGATGTCAAGAATGTATTGCACAGGATGGGAATCATATGATAAGTGATAATTTTAAAACCTAATTGAAACTTATAAAATCTCCCAAATTTTCTCTTTCCAATGACATATAGTTTTAATTATCACTTTAAAAAAATATTTATTCAAGATTTACAGGGGTGCGATCTTTTCTGAACACCCTGACATGCTAATTTACATTCTCTGCGAAACATTTAATTTAATAATTCTGAATACTGGAGCTGAAGTTGACAGAGTTGTTGATTCATTGCATAAGTAGATCGGCGTTAATATGCACTTAAATGAAATCTCTTTAGTTCGAGGTAGGGCACCATAAAAGCTTCACCAAGGGGTTCATAAACTCTTAGTGCTTCTACGTCCAACCTTGAGAACGAAAATGATTTGCAATTACGAGCTCGCCAAATATCCAGTTAGTCTTGTTAAACTAACCATAAATCTAGTATATGAGATTCGATTTCTTTCTTTAAAGAACTATGTGGATGGTGCGCATATCGAGGATCGACATATAAAGTAGTGGTAGTAGTAGAATAGGGTTACTATATGGTGACGAGAGATGATCTACGTGTTTGTAAGTCGGGAACTAAATCTACAATTTATCGCTTATTGTGCTAAAGCTTTGACCGAAGTCCGGCAATGTGCTGATCGTGGAAACAATAATATTCGAAAGCAGCTCATGACGATGATACACATGTCATAACGAGTAAATAAAAAAGAATAAAATACGATCTTTGAAATAAATATTAATGACTATATAATCGACATGCAAAGTGTGGCTGACGAAACAAAAACTTCAATTTTGCATTTTAGTAAATAACAAATACTGAGCTGATTTTTGGTCACTTAGTTTCGTTAAATACAAGAAATAGTACTGTCATAAGCTGTCCCACTTCATGGAGTGTTAAAGTACTCAAATAGTTACCAATTATTTTAATAAAACTTCTATGTGTCGAATTAATACAACGTTTCAATGTATCTGAAGGGAACAGTGAAAATTCGAATTTTCACTTTTCCCTTTAGCCCGTTGTATTGCTTGAAGATGACGTCTGATATATTGAAACGTTTATAAGTAGATAAATAGAAGTTCAATAGATTAAATGACTGGTAACTAGTTGAGTACTTTAACACACAATGAACTGGAACAGTTGCGCCCGGTTAAAAAATTAGAAATGTAGAACGCCCATTAACCATTTTTACGATACCTTCAGTTCCTTTATCGCGGAGATATTTAAATATTTACGCTACCTAATTTTAAAACATTACTTCGCTAACGTCGAGATGCCACGCAATTACGAACAGTGAATTGTCCGGTTAATTTCAGCCATCGGAAAATTTTTCAACCAAGGACACTTAAACGAAGAGCTTCATCTTGAGTTTATAAAACACATCACGCCTAAACATGAAGTTTATGGCTGCAATTTTAAAAGAATTTAACGGCTCCATACGGCACTCCTTGTCATTATAAGAAATCACGTAGAGTAAATCTTTCGCGACAGAAATATTGCCTTAGGCCATGAAGTCGACTGGCCCTCAAGGTCGCCCAATTTAACACCTTATGATTACTCCTCTTGGGGTCAATTGAATTCTGAACATTTCATCGCTCAAGGGAGAGAACTCAACACGGGTTAAATTTGAGCGTTTGAAGTGTAAGGATTGGCTGGCAAGAAAAGCAATGAGGAAAGTGACATCGAAACTCCGAAAATGTCAGCAGAAATAAACGGCAAATGAAGTAGAATCCTTTTCTAAGTACAACTGAATTTTCAAAATCTTAAAATTATCTAATTTTTGAGTTTTAGTATTTCAGCAATAAGCTTTCAAGGTATGACCAACTTGTAAAAAACAGTCATTAACTTCTCATTACGTTAGAACTCACGAAATAAATTACGCTCATACTTAAAATTACTTGACAAGGTATTAGAAAACCATTTTATCAATTTAACGAGATTAATTACGAGAAAAAATTGGTTTGGTATTGAGCGAGTTATTAATATTCAGAAATGAAGCGGACATCTTCATTTTTCATTGTGCTGGCACATAATGAAAACAAGTAAAATTTAGTACCTCAAACATGCGGCTCTCAACCTGACTTCCCATCGCCTTTACATGACAACGTGACCGTCTGGCTATAGACACATTAATTTATGTACCATGAACTTCGGAAACATATGCAGCGAAAGTTAAAAAACTTGACTCAGAAAACACTCATAATATACTTAGTTTTTAAATGTTAATTCTTAGTTTCACATTTTGATCGTTATCATCATTACTAAGAAAATATGCGCTTGATTAACTAGTAAAGAAAATGTCTTCTTTCATGAGGTATTGACTGAACTGAACGACTGCCCTTCACATAGAAAGCTTCATTCAATAAATTTTTCATTAAATCATCATGTTTCCTTGAATTTGCCCAACGAAAAGAGCAAGCGGATGTGGCACGAAGTTAATATCCGACCAAAGAAAAATAAAAAAAAACATTGTATAACGAGGGTTGATTACGTTACCGACTTGTGAAACGAAGAGATGAACCTTCAATTCACACGTACCTGGAAAAAAAAGAAAACGGATATTAGAAAATCTAACGTACAAGCACGAGTTATACATCCAGCGGTGGACTCCTGCTCGTAAGTTAAAGAAAAAACTGCAAAATAAGTATCAGAAAATTATTTCGATCCAGTTCATAAAGAGAATTTTGTAGCTTATCTCAGGCCGCCGTGGAGGATGGATTACACAGAGCACGAAAAATTTATACTCGAAAGTGAAAAACGACATTTGCAAAGTAAATTGATTCTCTGAAAACGAATCAGTTGCGATTTTCCGAGTTGAAAACTCTTACTTTTTGGCTAAGTATGAGATAGTACAGATTACACAACCGGGTATCCAATCAGAATGTTCAATTCTTTAAGTGCAAGTAGACCGTTAGCAGCATATGACCTGCTAAATCTCTACGACTCACAAGCTGTGCATCAGACTTTAATTCATCTACACTCGGGAAACATAGAATGCGACATTTTATACCCAAAACTACCTCTGACAGTGAACAACATTTGTGAGTTGCTTCGTCGGGACGATCCAGGATGATGATGACGGTGCGGTCTGCTCCTGGGCTTTTCCACCGATAGGAGTTACAGAAATTTTCCCTGTTACGGAGTTGCTTTGTTTGCCAAAACTTAAAAATTGGCGCCCAGAAGACTGCGGTTGCTGGTTCGATGAACTCGACGAGCTCTGATTGAAAGAACGTGTCATAATATGAGAGTTGAAATTCTCATACGTATTGAGATCAATGCGATCAATGACGGCCTGCGAATTAGCATTGGTGTCGCAAACATTAGCCCGTTCGTGAACGGGATATTGCCTCGCATCAGCGGAATTTTGAGCATGAAGGTAGCTCGCATTGTAAATCTGCTCTCGGGTGCTGCGACCAAAATGTCCTCGTGTCGAGAGCGAATTGTACTGGCCTGCCGTCAGCCTCTGAGTACTGTTGAAGATGCGTTTGCTCAGGGTGCGGGACTGCAATTTTTTAGCCGAGTTGGAGGTGGGAGACAAATGAACCTGGTGGGAGTTGAAAGAGTCTGGGAAAGGTTCGGCAGGATCGTTGAGACAGTGATGCAGAGGTAGAACCAAAGGACGTCTTTGTTTCGATTGAGGCATGTTGAAGGAATTTCTACGATTCTCGCACAGACCACCGATACTCCTATTTTCGTTATTATTTACACTGTTAAGGCTATTCACATTGGTATTATCACGGAGCACATTAGCATTCTTCATAGAATTGGGGATTTTCAGTTCGGGCTCGGAAGGTCTTTCAACTAGTCGATCAATATCGTCTTGGTGTGAAGGGGCCCGATGGTTCTGAACTGGTGTGCTGTCCTCTATCCCATCACTCCCACATTCCGTCGACTGCTTCCTGCTAACTTGATCAGGCATTGCTTCATGGAATGCCGAGGCTGTGGTTGTAGCCGAGGGGAAGTTTGTGACATCGGTAGTCGAGGTCATAGTAGAGCAAGTAACGAGTGAACGCGACTGACACAGCAAAGGAGAAACGGACGGAAAAGCTTTAGAGAAAGACTGAGAAGGGGACCGCGAGAGTTGAGAGATGAGAGTTAAAGGGGGAGAAGAGGACCTTAAACAAGGTTTTTCAGGTGAAATTTGAGCGGTACGCTGCAGACTTAAAGACTGACTTCTTCTCACGAAAAAACTGGAAAATTTAGAATTTGTTGAAGACGAAGCTTGCTTTGCGGGTGTCGTAGCTACCACAGGCGCTGTATTGGACGGATGATTATTAGAACTAACAGAGTACTGCAAATTTGACACAGAAAGAACCTGAAGCGTATTCGCCGTTCCACCTACAGCAGTCATATGATTAATCGTGATGGCAGACGAAGGAAGATAGCAACTTTCTGCGTCTGAATGGTAAGTGGCCATCATTCCAGAAGGACCAGATTCCTTCGAAGAAGCGCAGGCTGTATTCTGAACAGATGAAATCTCTTCCTGATGAACACTTGAGCTTTTTACTGCGATGTCAGAGGCTGATGACGAGGCAGCAACATTCCCTTCTGCCGTGCGATCAGTCAACTTCGAGCTGAGATGCGGAGACAATGCAGGAGACGAGCAGAGGTCATGGGACTTGTTGGAGGAGCATTTGCATTTACTGTGGACGTTTTTGTTGCCCATGGTGACAAGTAAACGCATAGAGAGCTGGCACTCATACGGAAGAGGAATGTTCCTATGCTATAGTATCTTGTTATACTTTGTATACAAATGACCAGTAAAACTATAAATTTTAATATTACACCACTAAAATTGTCTATGATATTGATCTATAAATGTGAAGTACGACATACAAGTTGGGTTTTCAGATAGTATATTTTTGTTGTAGAAATTATCTGAAAAATATAAACGATTTATGCTTCAATATACTCCTCACTTAAACCAAAAGATAAGAAAATAAGTTAATAAAAAGCATTATCATATTAATTCGCCTCACAGAGAAATCTACTCATGTACATGAAGATTGAAGGGCCTAAGCGAAAAATACATACAACTGATACGAAAATCACAAAAATACGATAACTAATAGACGAGGCTAAGCCCAAGATGAGCATTTCAGGCTCAGTGAAATATGGACTTCTGCCGGATAGTGTTCAGTTCGTAAACCGTTGCGTAAATTACTTCTGAGCTTCACCTGGTTCTCAAAAAGTTCACAGAAGAAATTCATACACAACCCAAAATTGACCAAAATCTACGGACTTTTGACCCAATATGATGCTAAAAATGAGCATTGGAATGTGCTTCTATAGTGAATTTTCAGGTACGCATTTCCAACGATAGCTCACTGGCAACGAGGATGAATACGCAGCAAAATAACGGCAGTAAAACAATGAAGCTACTGTCACACTATATCTGCTTCAGTTATCGCTTTCAGTAATCTCGACTACACTAAGAGACTCCAGGATCCCCTTTCATCTTGTATTTTAACTATGGCTCCTGGTTTCACCAGAAGAATGCGTGTAGGGTAAGTGAAACATTGGGCCTAAACGCCGTGGAGTTTCATCAGTCAGTGTCTGGTCTTAAGGCGGGAGCACGCGTCGAGGGGAGAGCGCCCCACTAAAGTGATAGTCGCCGAGACTGGGACTGACGCGCACTGGATAAAACTGTCGCTATTGAATAGCCCGCCGGCTGCGAGAGATCACTGATACTAACATCGCACGCGCCACGGACTACCAAGAGGAAAATCAGCAGAGAATGAATGCTTCGGATACGGAAAACGCCGTTGTAAGGAGATAAACCAGAAATGCCGAGGGATCGAACCTAGATAAGATGAGTGCATATCGAGACCGCTTTTATGTTAACAAAAAAATATATACACTACTATATCTATCTAGTATACAACTAAAACTCTGGTCGTCTTGCTTGCTTGTTTGCTTGAAACCGTGCACAGAGAAAATCAAAATCTCAAAATTTTATAAAATTTAGAGTAAAAATTGTTCTTGAAAATGAATGTACGAACATTCGAAA
>VOMN01047911.1:0-41340 GCA_014899125.1 Orchestia grillus | reverse complement strand
TTGTATGTGACCGAGTTTGGAATAAACTATTTTTCTTTTTGGGAATGTACATGCTACCGCGTGCTACAAACATATACATGCTTCAAGTCAGTTTCAAATTAAAGGTAATAAAATTGTAAAGGGCATGGCGATAATAAAAATGATTTGCTTATCCTTAGCACAAGACATACAGCCTTCTTTTGGGCTCCATGGCGTACTCGTTAGCAGAGCTGGGCAGCGCTACTTTGAAATGTAGCGTCCGCTACTGCTACCGCTACATGCTCTAAATGTAGCGGGCGCTACCGCTACCGCTACACCCACTAGATTGTAGCGCCGCTACCGCTATCGCTACTGAAAACGTAGCGGCCGCTTCATGTAGCGCGCTACTGCCCACCTCTGCTCGTTAGCGTGATGGCCTCGCAGCCGGAACGTTCAGGGTTCGAATCCCGACTCAGGCAAGATATTTCACGTATCCAAGGAGTATTTCCTTTGGGAAAGAATGCTTAAACCACACATCCCTTACCAAGCCAGTAGTTGTAAGGCATTGAAAACCCAACAGTAAAATGCGAATGTGTTGGAATTAATAAAGTTTCTTTGGGACCCAGTTTCGATTGGAATATTTATTCTTGTCTCCCTCCGTATGTCCAACTTTCTAATTATTACCCATAGCTTCATAAACTTTCAACTTAAAATTAAAGTTCATAAAATTTGTAAGGTGTTGTAATAATTTAAAAATACAGTTTCTCATCAGAATTACAACCGGTAGCCTTCCTGTGCAACCTAGTTTCTATTGGAATTTTCATCAATGTCTCTCAATGTTAAAAGTCTTAATTTTTACCTATATTCGGTACAACCTGCAAATTCGAAATATATAGTTAATGGGAAGTTAGCATTCTATTTTTGTGTATGCATATTTATTTTTTCACCCATATACAAATAAATATACACATTTGGTGACATGCAAAATATACTGTATCTCAATTGCTATTTAGAATGGTTAAAAAGTTTTCTTTTTTTTAATTTTTGCTGCCTAACTGAGATAATTTGATAGTGTGTTTGAGGCTTTCACGTATTGATTGTCCGATAATCAACTTTTTTTTTACCATATAGCCATCACATGATGAAATATATGTTTTTTGTGGACATATATGAGACCATGTGAAGATTACTTCATTATTCCGCCATAGCCACGCTTATTGACGGTGTCGTACCGTGAGTCTCCGCTTAATTTGTGCATTTTAAGAAGTTTTTCATGATTTTATACAGACTACGAAGTAAGTACAGAGCTTATTTTTGTTTTACTTGTAAATTTAATATTTTCTACAGCTGTTTGGTTTGCAAATCAATATAGATGGTGCACATATTTTGACGTGATTCAATTGTGATACTGGTCTTATTTCTTCCTCATCATGCGGTCGAATATCATGTTGATATACATTGAATTTTATGGTATTAACGTGTGAAATTGCATTGAATCTGATACTGACCAATTATGAACTATAGCATGGTTGAAATATGTGGGTGATCAGACATCATGTTTTGTGAGTCAATTAAACTTCGTGCATTCTGCAGAATAATGATTAATTTCGTTAGCAAATGTAAACTTGTTAAATAGTTGATGAGAATTGTATATGCTGTGAGCCAAAATTGCATTACATTACACCCGTAGTGGTTCAATTAGTGTCTTCTCATCTTCAGCAGAACATATTTGATTAAATATCTTAGCTTAAGCTTTAAGATGAAGACTTTTAAATAGTTTATTCATCTTAGCATATGCTTGAATTGAATTTAAAAGGGAAAACATCTCTAAACATAAATTTTCACAGGTAAGTATACTAATCCATTGTAGATTTAGGCCTGTCTAGTTAGAAGGTCTATAATCTCGCATTCCATCATTACTAAACTGCAAGAAACTAACAAAATTTGTGGGAATCTGAAACGTTCTTATATACAAGACCATCTGTCAGAATGTAGAGGACTGATCGTTGAATAAATTTATATTTGAATAATTTGTAGTAAGTTAAATTGTTGCTGATGCGGTAGACTTATAGTCTTTCCATTGACATTATGTAATACAACTGTTATTGGTAACTCCACCAGTGTTGTCAATTTCTGGCATCTTTGAGATGTGTATTTCTTCATCACTCTTGTTGCATGTTCCTTCCTCTCTGGCTGTTTTTTTAAGAACATCTGTCTTCTGCTGTTATCTTTTTTCTTTTCTGTTTCAGTTTAGAATATTCAGTCTTTCTTTAGCTCGTAAATGCTTGCATATTTTTCTTTTTTGATTTGCTTTTCTTTTTGCATTTCTTATATGTATTTTATGTGCTTTACTGATTCCAATGTATTGAAAGATAATTATTTTGAAAATTCATTTGATGAGCCAATGTTTATGAAGAATCTGGTGTAATCTACAGTCACATCTTAGATATTGATGTGAATTCAACTTAGTATTATGTGTTTTAAAATTTTTCTAATTTAATTATTAAAAAGCATGAATCATAGATGATGCAGACGAATATATAGATGTTGACCTGAAATTTTTGAAATGTGAAGAGAAAATTAATCACTGAAGTATGAAATTGTGTGGCAATTGAAGAGTAATATATCTCAATTTATATTTGTATATGTTTATGCATATGATATAGTAAAAGTTGAAAAGGATGCAGGAGCAATATCTAGCCATACAACAACTAAAGAGTAATCAGCAATTTTTATCATTGTTGCAGGAGGCAAGTTCTGAAGCAGTTAAACATTTTATTTTACTCCATAATTATTTCACCTTTAATAAATTATATTTCAAGTATTTTTTTTAGTGAGTGAACAGAAACTATCTAACAGAGCATTTTAAAACCATGGATTATGATAAACTGAAGAGCAACAGCATTCTTACTGGAACTAGAAAGTTTAATTTGAATATTAGATGAAAACTGTATTCTTCATATGAGAAGGCTATTTATTATGGCACTAGTGAGTTCTGGTCCAATTTGCTGAACTTCTGCCTCAATGCATGCCTCAAGTTGGTTTAAATCTGTTGGCTCATCATAGTAAATTTTTTCCTTTAGGTATCTCCCATGGATACAGAGACATCAAATAAAACTGGGATACCTGATTTTATAGATGCATAGTTTTTAAAAATTCATTTGATATAATAGAAGTTAAGGACTCTTTTTAGCCCCATCATTAAAGATCCCTCTGTACTGGGAGACTGAGCAAGTAAAGGTTTACAACTCAAGTGATAGCAATTCCTAAAATTGTTTTGTGTATTTCAACTTCTCGAGGTAACCTTTTAAAATTCCAATCAATTTGAAAATTATAAAGTGTACTACAAGGGATTTTAGCTATTAATTAGTGATTTTTACTACAAAGTAGCTTTTAGTTTCTATTCCTTTTTCATAGTTTCGGAAATTTTTGTTAATAATTGTACTCATTTGTACTTGATGCATAACCATTTTAGTGATTAAGATTACTAATATATAGTTTTATAGTTCAGCCCTACCAGAAGTTATGTGAAATCATATCTCAAATATACTTTTGAAAGTATATGCCCAAAGTATATGAAATTATGTGAAATCTTATCTCAAATGTACTTCTGAAAGTATATGCCCAAAGTATATGAAATTTCACAAGTCCCAAATGTGGGTAATTAAGGTGAACATTTTATCACACATTTGGCTTATTAAACATTCTAATTAATTTATAAACATTGGAAAAGTTCTGGAAAAGGCTACATTTATCCATTTTTTTTTAAGTTAGTCCTTCTGAAGTCTAGGAGAAAGTTATGAGTGATCAAAGCCCATAAATTTTTTATTTTTATTTCTAGACTGGAGTTGACTGTAAAACCCCATATTTAGAAATTATCTACATTTTGCAAATAATGGTGTCCATTTGTGCAAGCCTGTTTAATTTGTGATACCTTGCCAGGGTAACTCAGAATGTCTTGCTTGAATAAATTGGGACACTTGATAAAAATTTAATAAATAACCTGTCCATTATGAGTGTATTTGCTTGTAGAACATGTTAAATGTGTATGGTTGTTTCAAGTGATTAGTATTTGAATGACAAAAGCCCTGCCTTTCAATCAATAGTAAACATGCAGAAGATAAATTTTGCTGCAGTTGGTATCATTTGCTAATCTTCAGCACTGAACCTCAGGAAAGATGAGGTAGTTCAGCAAATTTATCAGTAGCACATCATTTGTGCTTGTTCATTAGTACTTTTTCACAGTTTGTCAGTTCTGGATGTGGAAGGCCAGCTTATGCATCCAATGTTCTTGATTGTGGTGTTGCCCTATTTATAATGCAATTACAACTCCTACCTTCTATATGAACTGTAGACAGCAAATCACTTGGAGCTGATGCCCTTCTACTGAGCAGAAAACAAAATTTCAATTTCACTATGTTCTTGAATATCTGCAACTAAAGAAAAATTGAAGAGGTTGTGAGAAACGTCATTCATCAGATAATAATGAATCATGTATGGAGACAGAGAAAATTATCCTCATATAAAATATTGTAAAATATATTTTTCTAACTTTTTTGTGAGTGTCATGAGTTACCTTAAATGCTGGGACTATTTGGGTTGCTATTTTTATTTAATTTTGAACTGAAGTTATAGCTAAAAGTTTTTCCTATATCCTATTTTATAGTCTTTTCAAAAACCTTCAAAGTGACAACATGATGCAAATCTTATGAATAGTAAAAACTAAAATGGTGATGTAAAACTTAGAGAATTGTCTTTAGTTACCCTGTGTGATGGTAGGTAATGGGATATTTACATTTAAGGCATGTTACATCATATGTTACATCAGATGTGTGGCATAGTTTGTCCTAACCCACATATTGTGCCGTAGTTTGTCCTAACCCACATATTGTGCCATAGTTGAAATGCACACATTTAGGCTGTAAATCACCATTGGTAGGTACAAACTCAATGGTATGGCATGTCGGTTTAGTTTAGCTGTCTGGTTGATGTTCATTCTAATTTTCCTATTAAATATAGTTGTGGGTGGTTTATTACTCATTTGTGCCATGTTAGCATATGAAAGTTGAATAATTTTTTCAATATTCTTAGATTATGTAGTGTATTTCTTCTATTTCAGATTTTTGAAAAGTTTACTTATAAAAGGCCTTGTAAAATTATAGTAAGTGAGCAATGCTTCATAGGTATTACTTGATAGTTTAATTTTGATGATGGCACATTGTTTGGTATGCAAGATATTGGTGTATTTGACTTCTTGGATAGGAGTACACCAAATGAGTTCAACACATGAATATTCTTACTCTTCTGCAGACTGGCTTTGAGGCCTTGATGCTAGTGCAGTTGATTGGTGTATTCTAATGGCTTTTGAACACAGTGGTGTTATGTTTAGATTTTTCCTTAGAAATTTTTTGATCATCCAATTTTGATGTTAATAATTCAGTAGGTTTTAGGTTTCCCAAGTTTCTTTTTTATGCTCAGAAGATGAGACTCTGAAGCTTGGCACAGTTTCTCTTAATTTTCACTTTGTGATTAAAATTATTGATCACATCTCAAGGAGTGCTGTAGCTCACAAGTAGCACTGGACCTGATTGCCTTCCATGAGTAGATGGAAGTGCTTGACTTGCCCAAAGGGCTGGCCTTTTCTAGATCAAATACTAGTTCTCCTATCTCTTATTTGTTTTGTCGCACAGCCAGTATGGTGAACTGCTGAAGCACATTAGTTTTATTGGTATCTTCCAACTTCTCTATAGCACTTTATTTTACTGGGTGATTGGATGCTCAGAGCTCTTTTTCTGTTTACACTCAAGGTAATTATTTTAGGGTAACATGAAATTGGTTAAAGATAAACCCATTTGCTGATAGGGTTTTTAAGGAAAATTAAATTTTCAGGGAGTTGTGTACAGAAACTGGTCAATTCATTCTGAGATGGGCTAAAAAGGGCGAATAAACTAGTTATGTGGTTTATTTTCAAATCATTGATTTGACCATCTTTTTTATCTGAAGTTTAAAATACTAGTTCAGTAACAAGTTTACAAACCTTTGCCTTTTGAAGGGTTATTGCAAATAGTTTTAAGATGATCAAGCGTAGACTTAGCCTTATGGTCAGGAAAATTTTAAGAAAACCCTTCCAACTAATATTTGTAGCTAATAACCTTTTCATTTATAGAGGAAATTCGGTCATATGTGGAATTCTCCATAAATTGACATTTATCACCTCTTCTGTACTTTTCATTGACAAATTATTATTCCATCTTGTGTTAACCTCTGCTTTTCATGTCATGACTTGTAATGTGACTTTTCATAAGAGTTGTGAAGTGCTTGGTTTTATTACGTGTGATGCTTCAGGCACTCTGGGCCCTGGGAGTTAAAATTGTATGAAATACAAAGGCCGGGTGTACCATCAGGCTGCAATTGTCTTGGCTGCTTGTAACAACAGGTCATAGGTGATTTAAGTGTTGATCAAGTATTGAGGCTCTGTTTAATTCTAAGGGTTTGTTAAACATGAGGGCTGTATTTGATAAGTTTGTATTAAATATTAGGACTGTATTAACACATTATAGCTCTAGCTAATTTTCAGACTCGTGTTAATATTTCGTGATAATTGAAATTTTAATTGTTTTTTGTACAGATTTGCTTCAAATAAAATGTCAGAAATGTAGTTCCCCTTGAAGAAATTTGTAGGTCATTACTTTGAGTTTAAATTTTTAACACTTCTGTATTGAGTACACTGGGTTAGTATGGGTTAAATTTTAGGGCTGTTTTTTGCCTTCAGGTCTATAAATTCTGAGGCTGCTTCAAATATTCCAACTGCAGTGTTTGGTGTTGTGGATGCATTCGGTGCTTCCTTTTGTGTTTGGTATAAGATTTATTAGATTGTACTGTTGATTATCGGGATAGCTGTTGCCATCATTAGGTGTTACGGTGTGTGGATCAATTTTGATCAGGGTGCACTTACTATTAAAGGCGTTAATCATATAGATTGTGTTTAGGATTAGAGGGAGACTAGCTCATGTGCGCTGTCGGCTCAGTTGGATTACCAGTAAATGCAGAGTGACGAATGTCTCAACCTTTAGCCCACTGATGCTGCTCACAGTTCCAAGCTGCTCAGTGCCCTCACTTCAGGGAAAATATAGTAGTGCAGCGTATTTCGATTGCATGGATCAGATGTCGAGTTGATAAGAACTATCTTGGGTAATCGGTAGCATTAACCATGCGCAAAACTATTGTCTCATGTGAGAACAATTCAGTACTGCTGTCATTGCGCACTCGTGAGTCGGTGCTAAGTGGCGTGTATTAGCTACATTTTGTTCATCGAATATTACTTGAGAGCATATATATTGTCATCAAACTTAATTTCTTTCAATGAACGATTCAAGCTGATTGAAAAATTAATACTGAAATGGACAAGCATTCGTTTGAGCACAGAATGTCACATGTCGGGGCAATACCACACGTATGAATTAGTGTATTGATAACTTCCTGTAAAATTCCCCTCGTTAATGTATTCACATTTTAGAAAGCAAAGGGTTAAATAAATTTTCTTTTTAGGCATGTTACCTGGTATTGATTCTCATACAACGCCTTCAATAAGTAGTTATAAAATATTCTTAGTTTCCCCTTGTGAATACTAATTTTTATATATAAATATATTCTATGAGAGCAAAGTATTTAAACTGAAAGGTAGATTTTCGTTCTGTTTTGGTACTTTGATTTATTATTGTAAATGATCAGCCATTGAGGTGATGTACCTTGTTTGTCTCATCCTCGTTATAGCTGCTGATCTCACCAACATCAATAACTATTTATTTTACCATCTGCAGTCGTTCTACTCCATCATTAGTGATGTGTCTTATACTTATTGCTTTAAATTTATTATCGCTTGATATTGATCTTGTCGTGTGGTTGTAACATATTCGTGCTAATAACAGAACCATTACAAATAACTGGGGTATTTACCCTGGGGCCAGCAGCCCATCGTGCCCATTGGAGCGTGCACTTCCGGCTGTTGGGACAGGTGATTGCACGAGGTGATGCGTTTGAAAGTCACCCACGTACCCGACGTGGTATGTCGGGGGCAGCATTAGCTCCTGATTTTCGGGGTCTTCGTCAGCACATTTCCCCTGCATCAAGTTCACAAAGGCAACCTGCAATTATTTCAAATCGTGGTGTCTTGAATTCAGATGACTATTTATCTACAGGTTTCATCTGGCTTGCCACATGCAAATTGTCTTTTTCACTGGCTTCACTATGAGCCTAGAAACGAGGACTAATCGTGTATCTAAGGTCTGCTTGGTTGAGTGCGCAGAAATTTATTTTTAGAATTGTACCTTGCTAGTCTAAAGAAGTTAAACTTGGGATGGGCAAGTAGCTGACATTTCTTTGTCACTGGTTGTAGTCGCAAATAAAATATTGGTGTTTATATGGCTACGCAGCTTGGTGTTTAGAAACTTTAAACAAATTTTCGATTGAAAGCAAGTCATCGAGGCATTGCGGCTTGATTTCTCCTGCTCTAGCTCATGTGGGCTACAAAAGAATATTTTCATTCCAAGAAGAAGTTTTCCCATAACAGTCCCCTGGACGCTATCGTGTTAGGACAAATCACGACTTGTGTTCATACGCTCTGGATTTTTGAGTATATTGATCTAGGCTCTTAGAAACATGTACTTCATTTAATTTTGTTCCGATTTCTACCAAAAATATTTCATCTGATACTTCTCCTTGGAAGTTTCCGGACTCATTTAACCTTCGTGTACAGCATTGAATTATATTCATTCAAGTGTCGAGGCTTCAGGGTCGCCAAGGAACGGATGTGTCGTACGTCTGTAGCCATTTGCCCGGAGCCTGCGCTCCCGTGCGCCATGTGCAAATGTTGCATCTTTGACTCGATGTACATGCCGTGCAGTTGCCCTTGGCTTGTGTAATTTTATCTACACTCGCGGTGAAAATTCTTTCCTGGGCTTTTCCGCCTCGTTTGCCCTGTAATCACATTCGTCTTGGTTGCGTCGCTTGTGGCTAGTTGAGTTTTAGCCTTGGGCGGCTCACCTTGTTAATCATCCGATATGGTTTCTGACTTGTTCGCTCTCTAGCGTCTCTCGACGGCGCCCCCTGTGTCCTCCCCCGCCCGTTACGTGGGAGTGAGGAGCGCTCGCTCCCCGTAATCAATACAGCTCCGCGCCCCCTGCTTCTACGACGCAATACTCGCTTCACACCCTCTCTGCTTATTTTCTCCAGGGAATAATTCTTCTACTAGTGTTGTATTGTTTCGAAATTGACATATCCTACTTTCATGGTAAAAGTACATTGTATTGTAGGGTTCATTAAACACCAATGGCTAGTTCCCGTAAAAATTCTCTTCATCTGACCTGTGTATAGAGTGCGGTGCGTAGGATCGAGCTGGTGTTTCGGGGTTGCAGTTTCGACAGCGATGCCGTAGCTCTTGATGAAAGGGATCTAAGGTTAATATGCTGTTTGCTTGGACTGCTCTAATTATATGGAATTTACAATAGCTTTAATTTTTCTCTTTCACAGTATGCTCTTTCCTGCAATTTTAAGAAATTCCATCGATACTAACAGTGAATCGTTAGGATTGGCAGCATTCAAAAGTCATTTCGAAATTTATTACAAACGCTTGAAGAGAGAAATATTATTGTCTGGAGGGCGAGTCTTCCTACACCGAAGTTTCTCTTAAGCAAACATTTGAAATTTACTTTGGAATAACAACGCAGAGGAATTATTACATTAGGGTGTGAAGCGTGTGACGAGGTCTTTTGGTTCCTCGTACCTAATCTTACTTAAATGGGAATTCAAAAATTGATAAACTATGAAATGTCTGCTAGCCTACGGACCCACGATGAAATTTTAAAATTACGTCGGCACGATTAGTAAATGACAAGGATTTTGAAGTGACAATGAGTAAGATTTGTGAAAGTTTAAATGAATAAATCGTGACGAATTACCCTACGTGAAACGACCTAGATCTCCTAGCTTTGAGAGGTCACTTCATTGCTCTCATAGAATATAAGTGGATCCATTGACCTATAGAGGAAGGAAATGAAACGCCAAATAAATTTAACGCTATAACTATTCATCATGTCACGGCCACTCAAAGTACGAGGAAGACGCACAAATCGAAACGTTCTCCGGTGGAACGCCACCCAATATATCTGTCCACTCTAATGTTGCTATGCCATTTAAACTGGTGATTACACAGATTAGATGCGGAAATGTAATAATCTACTATTAAAAAGATCGAAGCGTCGCAGATCTCGCCAAAATTCGAACCCAACAAGAATCTTTATTTTAAAGTATGTGTCTAACGTGAAATGGGAAGCAAACATTACAGTAATTAGCATGACATTCGGCAATCGCATATTGAGGCTCTCCGAAGTACACTAGACGCATCATTCGGGAACGGGTCAATTTACGGCACCTTGGTTACACCCAGTTTCTGACTAACGGTTATTCCACTTTCAACTTATTATTATTACAATGATTTTGAACTAACAATTACACCACTTTACTTCAAACGCCGAGGTAGCGCCAAGTATGCATGTTCAAAATTCAATCCTCCAACCTTTAGCTCGGTGTTTGAAAACAATTCGGAGAATTATTTCTGCGCTAAACACTGGGATTTCTTCAAATTATAGCTCTGTGGTGCACTTGTTGCACTAAAAACGGCCCAATTTTAGCAGACGTGATGCAGTTACCGCGATCCTTCTGAATGGCGAGCTTGGCGGCTTTGATAATGCTTCTGATGCTCCAGATTCTCCAAGTGAAGGTGCTGTCAGTATGTACTTGTACTGATACACGATGATGGAACACAAGCGGCGATCTACGTTGTTGCATAAATTTCAGTCTGACGGTAAATTCGACGTGCAATTTTGGCACAAGCTGAGAGTCCTTGTAATCCTCCCTCAAGTTCAAATGCATTCGACTCGTCCTCCCCGAGGTGCTCCTTCGTCGATTCCGATGATGTTCTATGGCTCCCTAATGTTGACGTTAGATCATGAGAATTTGCTGCTGATAGCGATTTGCTGTGATGACCCAAAAGAGTAACTCTGTGGAATCCAAACTGTCCCTTTGCGTTGGTTAGTTGAGTGCCACTTGCCCGCACTGCGTTATAGCATTGGTCCGTAATATGGCCAGGATTGCGCTGATAGCTATTTTAATCTCTGAGCCAGGCGGCCCATGGCCCGGGCCTAAGCCCTCAAGGACCCTTCGTGCACGGTTTTCAGCCCCGAACTCCTCTGTTCTGTTCCAGAGGTCTTCAACTTTCTCAATACCACACCTTCTTTTGGGTACCCTTTTTTTCCATTCTCTCAATTAACCTTTACTTGTTCAAAAATCTGCGTTAAGTTACGCCTCATCTTAATCTTTTTAACCAATCGTGATCACTTAGCACGTGAGGCCACTCCTAATACTTGAACATATTCTTTTCAGCCTTTCCTTAATAATGCCTTTTCGCTGATCATGAACGCTTGTATCGCGTTTCTAGCCTTATCCTGTCTGAGCCCATAAATTTTCGTGAACCCATTAGATGTGACAAACTTCGTCTACTCGGTATTATTCAATACGCCTGTTCATACGTTCAGTTGCAAAATTCTTCACTGTGGTTTTGCTGCACAAGCAGGCCATTCAAGTTTCTTAACTAAATGTACTACAGAATATCTTGACCCTGCGGAAAATAAAAGGAGCCTTCGTTTTCGTCACATGTATTCGTTTTTCGTCACACGAAGACTGAGTATTGAAAATTTAAAAAAATCGTTAATTCATATAATGAAATATAAGATTGTTTTCAGATAATAAATTTCTATCTGGAGAGAAGTTAGAGTAAGTTTTCGTTACGAGACTGACGGGTAGTGTAGTTCTTAGTCTCGGCAGAACGTTCGAGGTCAGTTAGAAATAGTTTGGGCACACTTAAGCCGGGGAAACTTGATCAAACGCGGTCGATCAATTCGTGAAATGAAGTCAGATTTACTAACATGTACGTAACGGGGCACTGTAAGGCTACCTCAGCCACAGATCGGCCTTCGTGTTCTAAACAATTCAAGGAAACTATACGCCGTAAAAAGAAACTTAAAACTTAAAATCCTAGAACTTAAAATGGAAATGGAACTTAAGTTCTATGAGCACAACTTAATTTTTATGAATTTTGATTGAAGGTTATCTCATCTGAATTTTGCATTGCTCCTTAACGAATGATTGAATGAAAGTGGATATTCGTAAACATGGAATTATCTAGTTAGATACATTTCGAACAAACAAATCGTTCATCGTATAATTGTTTGTAGGCTCATAATCACAAAATTAGCATAGAAAACGCTGAAAGTACCAATATAAATGATGTGAAACTAATTTCTCAATGTTTAAAATTAAAGAAAGTCTTTGTATGGCATAAAGTTTTTGTACGGAAGTGAAAACACAAATTTTCATTTAATATTCGTAGCGTAATCTAACCATTGTAAATTGAACAGTAACTAATTTCTTGTTAATTAGGGTTTATACTTTATCGATTCTATTTATGCTTAGTCTCGTTGAGATGCTCCCAATCGCTATTCAAACTTCCTTTTTACGTTATATTTAGTGGTTAAGCTTACGTGTATAATAAACAAGAGTACTATACATTCGTTTCGAATAAATATTGTGAAAAATAATGAAGTTGAAGGGAGCACTTCTTCGATCAGTTGTCAAGAAATGCTCAGTGCTCTTCTCCTTCGGAGAGTGCCGGTTGTCATTTTTATTGCTAGACAGATTCGCCCAAATGAAGCGTGTACGAACTGCGAGTGTTGAGCCTGGGTGCGTGGCTTCCCGATTAACGTGCCTGTCGTAAAGATAAACAGGAGTAATGTACGCTTGAAGCTATAAATTCATATACATAGCCTAATGTCGTTATGGAGGGCTCAACTCCACGACTCGAGGTGTCTGAGCGTGGGTTCGCGTCACCTCATGGAGTGCAGGGGCTCTGTTCGAAAACTACGTAGTCGAGTCCTGGGTTCCTCGTTCTTTATCATGACTTCCAGTCATGTCCTTGGGGTAGAAGTTTGCCATAACTTATCGATTCCTCCTTCTAGTTCTGTTAGTCTGTTGAAAATAGATTATAGAATTCCATGACACAGATCGGTACAAATCTGTAGCGTAAGTTTAACTAGCAACTGTTTTTCAACACATTGGCGGCGACAATAGCCGGTTGCGTTCACTACTAGGTCACGCTAGCATAGTGTTCTGGTGAACTACTGCGGAAGTAGCCCTTTTTGTCGAGTTCCTGGACATGCGTATTTGCACTACTCTATATTGGTGTATTTGAAAATTTAAAGCTCTGGTTTGGGGTCTAGAGTACAGGTAATTCAGAGGATATATATTTACCAGATTATTTTAACAACAACAAAATTTTGTGTAACCAGAAAATCACCTAAGCAAAAATGTATGGGACGAAAGTAATTGGCCAAAATTAATATGTTAAATCACTGTTATTTTATTGCACTATTTGAGTATATTGTTAAAAACCTATTAACAAAGCATCCAGAAACATCCAAAGCACTTGTAATGTTAACACACTACGATCGGCACACTCACTACTTCTCAAGATTTTTGATGAAGATGGATGTTCAGTGAAAACAATGCCGAAAGTAAAAAATACCCGACGCTATTCGAGAGCAGGTACTCGGATTTCGTAATGAACGAATAACCATTAGCAAATTGATGAACGTGTTATGGTCGTTCACTCAACTGTTAATCCAATAGTTGTTGAAATGCACCGATAAATTGGGACAATCTCCTGCCTAGAGTCTGAGTTCCTATCAAGATCTGGGGCCTCTCTCGACGCGTAATGCTGCCTAAGGCGACGAATGAGCCCTTGATAGCCCGTGTTTACCTATAGAAAGAAATGGAATTACAAAGAGTTCACGTCAGTCAGAACACGGTTTCTAGAGAATTGCACCGAAATGGTCTACATACCTTCACTCCACACAGAACTCTTCTTACAGTAAAAAATATGAAGAACAGCCTTACGCTTGCCATAGACCATCTTGACAAAGGAATTGAGTTTAGGGAACGGGTTATGTGGTTTAATGAAAGTAGAATTGAACTTTTCCGCCGAAATGACGCTCATGTTTAGAGGAAAACGAGAGCTGCCTGTGGGCCCAAGAACATCACCCTTCCCTTCGAGCATGGAGGAGGAAGCATCTTGGTCTGGGACTTAGTGTCCATGGTGTAGGGGAACTCTACATTATTGATAAATAATGGATAGTTCTATGTACAGGCAGATACTCGAGTGTTCAAAAGCTATATCCGAGCGGGAAAAATTTTTACCGCCTGTTCAAGTGGATCTTTAAGCTAGACAATGACCTCAAACGCAATGCAAAATTAACGAAGAATCGTTCGAAACTGAACAGTTGACTTTTTGTAGCCTAGCCAATCGCATGAGTCACATTGAAAATTTGCAGCGAATGTTCAAACCTTCGGTGCCCAGGAGTCCAAAGAACCTTGCTGATTAGGGGATAATATGAACGCAAAAATAGGATAAGATATCACGAACGAAATGTCAAAAGTTAATTACCCTTGCAATAATCGTCTTCATTCTGATTTTGCAAGTAAAGGTCTCCCCACTGAATAGTAAAAATTTTTTAGTTTTGCCGAATACTTTTGTCCCATGCATTGTTTTCATAGTTGATTTTCTGATTATCGGTAAATTATGTTCTGTTTAATCTGGTAAATTCACGTTCTCTGAACTCCCTGCACTCTTTACTCCAAACACGAACTTGAAATTTTCATAAAACATCGAAAATAGTTGTACAAATACTTCGAGCCAAATGTAGAATTAGCGGCGTAAGCGTTGTATATTTGCTTGAATATTCGATATCTTTTGGTGTTTGTGTTTTGTCTCTTGAGAATTTTTATATTTTAGACGTTATTTCTTGCTGGAAGCATCAGCATTATCAAGGATAATTTCATTTTTTAATCTTATAATTAAACTTTCCTTTAATTAAATAAAACTATATATATTCGGACAAGAGACCCATTGGGGAAAATATCTTCAATACTGGCTACGGTTTAAGAAAGTTTTCTAATTGTTATTAATTTTTAGAGCTATACTTGGGCCATTTATTTCATGATTGAATGGAGTTTATTGCAATGAATTTTCATTAAATGTTATTTGCTCAAGAGATCAATCGTTCACGGAGTTTCTGATTGTACTTTGCCATTATGATTACGGGTATTTTAATTTGTTACAACACAGACTCAAAGCTGTGTTGAGATTTTAAATAGTTTGGTGGATAACTTGCACGTGAGTACAAATCATAACGGTGTTACGTGCGCTTTTCTGAGGTGAAGTGCTGAACTGGGATACTTGAGCAGCTCACTGCTGGTTGGAGTGCTGTCGGCGCGCTGTGATACACGTACGAGCGACATGGCTGCGAGATGGTCGCTGCAGATTGTTCTTGATTCATTTGTTAATAACTACGTAGACAAAATTGCTACTCTCTAGTGCTCTGGTTTAATTACAGCTCTTCGAATACAGCGGAAAGAGAAGGTAAAACGAATCTAACGTCTCACTATTGTAGTATTTAGATTCTGATTTAAGTCAAGTGTATCATTTTAAGTTGATTCGCGCGTATGTGATGGACCTTACAATCATGCAGTGTGATGTACGAGTAATGGGGAGAAATGTTTCACATTAGTAGAGTAAAAAAAAAACTACACCGACCTTCAGCTCTTGGTCTGTTCAACGTTAAACTTTTGAAACAAGTTTCGATGGCCGTTGAGAACTGTTGTGAAATCCTTTGACATTTGTTTGAGTGCTCTGTTGAGACTTTTTGATGTCTCCTGAGCATCAATATCCTGGTTTCGGACTGGCGACTGTTACTGAGCACAGGTGCAGTTAACCTGTTGAGGCATTTAGGAGGTGACTAGCAGCGTCACATAATAGGGGTTTTAATTGCAGTTTTAAAGAGCTTGTTACTGGAACCGCAGCAGCTTAGATTCTGTTCCGCTCCACCTCTTTGCTTCCTCGTTTTTATGTATGGAATTTTCGTACAACTTGATTTTTTATCTTCAATTTCTCTGCTTGTTAGGGCTAGAGAGAAGCGAGCCCTGCCCAATGCGCTGTGCCAATTGTATGTTCGACGAACAAAATTTATTTATCTTGAGTATTAAAGTCAAAACTATGCCATCGTGAAAGTTCCGGTAACTTTCTGTTCCATTTGGTACTGATATTTTGAAATGCGCAGAAGACTCATCTTGCTGTCATTGGCTGCGCCTTGAACCATAGCAAGATCAACTACGTCTCAGAAAGAAAGCCGTCACTCCTGTCGACTTGTCCGAGACTGGTCAGTCGGAGTAAAGGAGTGTGGAGTCATTGATACGCTCTTCTATGCCACGAATAAATCATTCTAAAAAAAAGAAATTGTATGTTGAAATCATATTGCTGTTGTTATCATTAAGCTAATATACTTATTTACGCGAGACTTTTTTTTACAGTGTATTTGCACAGATAATGCAAAGAAACTATTCATAAACCTTTTAAGTGTAAGTCATTAGAACGCGCGGCCGTCATGCGTGCGGTGGTGTTGCACCACGTTGCTGCTGCTGCTGCGCGCTCGGTTAGTGCCATTCATGTGGCTGGCTTATCACCCAGGAACTGTCAAGTCATGTTATCGTATGACTTTGAGAGCCTCTTGTTTCAACTAGTGTTATATATAAAGTATTGCAGTTGATTAATCTGGACATTCGACTGACTGAATCCAATTCCTGAAATCACCACTGCTATTGCTGTGCTTCTTAGTGCAACTGAACCAAATGTAATGAGATGGAAAGTATGGACCTCAGTTCCTGTACGAGAGTTATGCGCTCACATTAGCATGGCTGACGGCATTTGACGGCATTGACGATCACTGCGAGTCGGAGGTCTACCGACCAGGTACCGATGTTGCACCATCTCTGCTGAGCTCCGTTGCTCTCGTGCTAGGAGGCGTTCCCCTGCACCTAAAGCTCGTTGGCTGCGATGTCCTCACGAGACAGAGCCTTTCCATCGCCCGCACCTAAAAAAGCCAACCCGTGTGAGCCGTGTCTGTTGCATCTACACGTCGCCTTTTCTTCGCCATTGTGAGAAATATTTGTCCCTAAAATAGTTATTTAGGGTTCAGTTCACTTTGATCCTGTATCCAGTTATTTGACAGGATTTCTTCTAGAAAATGCTGTCTTGTGTTCGCATTTTCCTTACTTATTAGAGAACCTGCAAGTAGTGTAAGGAAACATTTAAATTTATTGCGATGAGATGGAAGCAACTGCACTTGGTGCGGGTTCGAATTTTGAAATCGGAAATTTCAAGTTGAATACGCCTATCATAACAATTGAATGTTACAACCATTTCTTTGAAAAATAATCGTATCCTAGTCTTAATCCTGAGTTGAGTGTTTTGAGCGTGCTATAGATTCCAGGCTTCGTCTCGACTCGTTACGCTGTGATAGACAGGTAACATGGGCGGTGATGTAACTTGCGCTCCTGGATTATGAGCTGTCATAGATTCTCAAGTCAATATATGATCGTAGCAGATGAATTTTTAATGCGCTATTGAACGGTCAATGTAAGGAAAAGTTGAAAGATCATATTCCGGCCTTGTGTTAGCGCCACAAGCATCAGATGCGCGAGCGACTTGCCTCGTGTCGCCGTTGCTTCAAGGAAACTTGTGCTTGGCGAAGGCCAAACGGTTTACGCTCTTCTCGTGCCAATAATGCTGAGTTGCTCAGCTTGCTGCTACTCTTTCAGGAATTATAGCTCATTCACTACTAAATGGAAAATGACAGGCTTTAGTTTGTATTTCTGGAACGACGTGTTCTTATAAAATTCAGGCCCCATGCTCGTGCTTTTTTTACTTTTTTATTTCTATGCAACTGATTTTATGACCATACTGCTGAAAATTCTTTCACGTTTCCGCTAAAACTAGTCAAATGTTGAGTTTAGATGTATTTGTGCAACATAATTTATCACTCGATTACAACAGATAAAGCTTGAATGGGTTGCATTTTTAAACAGAATTTTTTACAGTCTCGAGTTTTAGCTAGTTGAGATTAATCACTGCGTGTACATACAGTATAGACTCAAAGCGTCGCTCACGTTTTGTTATGTGCGGCCACCTCTGCGTTACTTCCTCTGGAACAAGCGTTAAGTTCGATACTTGGAACTGAATTACGGTAATTGTTCATAGTTCGTACTGGTCGCACTTGTTTACCATTGATTACCGTTTCGTTGCAAGCCTGGTGTATGGTGTGGCTTGTCGAAAGTATTGCGTCAAATCGACTTTGATACCTCTTCTGTTATTTTTGTTCTCGTATCGCTTCGTATCAGAAGCAACTTGGCGTGTACGAGCGTTCGGTTTTCAGCAGTGATAGCGATGCTGACCCATACGATAAGCGTTGGACGCAATCAGCTGCGCTTATTCATCGCAATGAAGGTGATATTTCGAAAGGGTGTCCTACCAAAACTAGGTTGCTGATGCTATTAAACTGGGGAAAAACTTTGACGTGCTTCTAAAATATTTCTTGTATTTTTATCTGTTGATCATATGAAACGTTGGGGTACATTATTGTTTGTAAAGTAGCAAATTGTCGATGAAGCTCTTTCTTTATTATTCTCCTCGCCAGAGTAAATTCTAAGCTTCTCTTGCATTGCAACAAATTTTATAAAATGCGTAAATTCAATGATCCTCTTTGAATTGAGAACAAAATTTTGCTCGTTAACTCACACTGTGAGCGCGACGTGCGCCTTATGTGGTACACGCGATCATCTAACCTTACCTAAGGGCTAACACATAAGAATACAAATTTTTAAGTGTTCATGAAATTTGTGTTCATTACTCGAATAAGCTAGTTTATATTAGAAGTATAATGATTAGGATAACCAAATTTGTGCAAACAAAATCCTTGATTTTTACATCCACAACGATGTTTGTCGATTTGAAATTTTACCTGTACGGGGGAATCGCGGCTAACGTGTTAACTTTCAGACTTCACTCTCGAGCAATCAATTCTGGTATTAGCGTTCCTAAGCTGTTTAAATGTCCATGAGGCTTTTTATGCTCTTAATTGTGATCAAGTCTATCCTCTCATAATTTAGTAATAAAGAGAAGTGTTTGTTACAATTGAGCATGACATTGAACTTGGCTTACATAGTTTGCTTTTGGTGACGCTTTTTCATTTTGTAAATTCGAAGGTTCTTAAAAGTTTTCAATTGATTGTTTTTTCATCTTTGAAAATTCATTATTACGTTTGTGAAACGTACAGAGCTGGAGCTGTGAGTCATTAACACTGACGTAATCAGTCTGACAGAAACAAGATGGCCCCTGAAGTGGTAGCACGATGAAATTCCCCACGGCCACACGCGTGTCTACCTATCAGGCGTGACACGACTCGAGCGCTACGCAACATTTCCAATAGTGCTCCACTACCTGGCTTATTTTGAGCTGGTACTGAGCTACCTAAGTGTTATGGAAGAGGTGACGACTGAGTTGCATGTTAAAGATCGTTTCGCCCGTGCGTTAAATATTATTCGAAGTGATTCACCGTACGGTAAATTTTAACGATTTAGAAAAAATCTCTCGTGAAGTGTTCTATCATATTTCGAGGGTAATCTCATTCAGGACGTCAATGGAAGAGTATTTTCATAGATTTCTTTGAAGTAGTTTTCTCCTGGATTTTTTTTAACGTTTATGAAAAACGAAAAATTTAGTGCAATTTCAGAACCTAGCGCTGTGTGGGTGCTAAGTAAAATTCACGTCTTCTTCGAGCTGTAAGGTAGATCTCAACTTTTTTTATTCGTTTTCCTTCTTGAGAGCAGAGGACTGCATGCATTTGGGCTATGCAAGTATTTAAAACACTATATCTTCAGTTTTCTTCAATTTTGAGTTGCCTCTTGTTCGTCTCCGCGTAAGCAGTGCCGATAGTCGAAATGAATTCAATTTATATTGATGCTCTGTGGAGGAAGCATACTGTGTCGAGTTCAATACTTCCTGCTATAACGTACGGCCCGAGTGGGCTCCGTGGCGTACTGGTGCCGTGTCAGGCTCAAAGTTGAAATCGGGGTTCAACTCCCGGTTAGAGCAAAACTGATTTTTACCGAACCATGGAGTGCCTCCCTTAAAAAGAAAGCCTAAACCTCAAGTTCTCATGTGGGATGTTACTCGGCGATGGGTTTTCCCACAGCGATCCGTGAAGGAAAGGAAAGGATAATATCGTAGAATGGGTAATGTAATGAAGAAGCACTCTTAGGCGGAGCTTACTCTTTTTAAAGAAGACGTTTCCTGTCGAATTGTACAGTTTCTAAATTTCGTCCTCTTGTGTAACTCGATGAAATAAGGTCTTTTTGTTCCCGCTATTTTTTCGATTTCTTGGATAAAATGCAAAATGTAGTTTCCTGTACGATTTTCAAAAAGCATCTAGTTGCGAAATCTTTCAATTAGAACGATGAGGTTGGTCTTATTTACGTGTTTCAGTGGTGAGAAAAACGGCATAAGCAGATTCTGGAAGTGACTAAAAAAAATTTTTTTGTTGCATTTCGAAAGTTTTCAAGATTTTTTACAATTTTTACATTTTCATGTATAGCTATCAACTCGTTTTAAACAAATGAGAAATCGTTCAAGAATTTCTGGTCACATTAAAATTCTCCGTCGAATGAGGTACCTTTCGTCATTGTGAGGCGAAAACTTAAGGAGCTTATGGGCCTCAAACTGCAATTCGTTTCACCGAACTAAATAAATAAAAAACACTTGTATGGAATACCGTATAAGTTACCCACTGAAAATGCATTTTATCTATTTTTCTACCAATTTAGAATGGCACTCCCCAAGTACTGTGACCGCTGCACTGTAGGTGAGTTAATTAAAAGGGAGTGAGAGCGATGGGAAGTCTGAAGTGGGTTAGTGGTATGAGGTGTTCTGAGGCGAGCGTAACCTCGCTTCTTATTCATGCAGGAGTCTCAGCACTTGGGTTCGAACCATTTTAAATAGATTTTAAAAAATAATTATGGTTCGTTTGCGAATAAATGAAATGTAACTCCAAATTTATATTCTTTCTCCTGTTGTCCATAGCACAGTCAGTTTTGCAGGTGCAGTTTTCAAATTTGATATGTTATGAAGTATGCATCAAAGAACATTTTGCTACAAAGAAGACAAGACATTTTCTATCATTTGAACTAAACTCCACAGTATGGTCCCTTTAATCGAGGCTGGGTATTGTAAAAAAAAAAGCGTCTTCAGATATTGAAAGGCTCTATCGAACTCGCTAAGGCGGCTCAAAATCTTCCTGGAATGAGAAATTTGAGGATTGCTGAACAGAATGCCTAGTGGCAGCAACGAAATCGCATCGTTAAAAAATTTCAAAACTAATTTACATGTAAATTTTTGATAGATAATTATGGGAAAAACTTAGTGCTGGATGATGAAAATTGAATTCACAAAAATTGACCATCAAGTGAACAAACTCCACGGTTTTGATAAGGGTGTTGTAGGCACGATGTTCGGCTATGAATTCATGTCCCAATTATCGTATCTGGTCACCAAATTGCTAGAGATATTTTCTGGAATTGAAGGGGCAGAGCGATGGGAGCTAGTGTGCGGCGCTGCCGCCGAGGGGAGTGAGGCGAGCTGCGTGCAGGTCAGCCCCTTAAAGGGGCAGTGGCCTTAGACCCGCGAAGCGCCAGGGCGCGCACAGCTGGGAGCAGCAGCCGAGCTCTTCTTCCATTCTTCATTTTTTGAGTTTTTCTCAATGGTTCTGAGGAGAGCAAACCGAACTCGTCGCATTTTACCTCAATGTTATTCTTGATCTTCTTATGTAGAATTGGGTTCCCCTCACATTTTTAAGGAATAATCTTCCGTTTATCTTACTGTGCATCGGCGTTTTCATTCTCGTAACTAGACCCTAAACATCTGGGACTTCTAAAACCCTAATTTTCATTATAGTTCAACGACGATTGCAGTGTACTTGCATTTGTTTCTTATAGTACCACCATTTGTCTCTTGGTGGATGGCAAATTTTGCGCAGGCAGCGCGTGTGTCTTGGGGGAAAAACCGAACATCGAAGCACCGTGTGTCGAGGGGCCCGCAGCAGGGGGCACCGGGAGTGTCCCTCATGGGTAGACCACACCTATTGTCAATCACCTATCAGAAGCGGTACGGTACGCTTGTAACAGTTTAGTACAGACGGCAGTTTTGATGTTTTATGACATATTTTGCTAGTATTTTTAGCACTGAAGTTACTTGACGTTTTGTACAACAAATAGTGAAATCACAGGTTTTGTCTTCATTGTCCTGAAGAATTTGTTCAGAAATTTCCTGACTTCATTTATCATCATACATATTTATTGACAATTATGTGAAAGCCTTGTTAATATTTTTTGTATAGTGATTGCGTTTCTTTGCATTGGCCTTGCAGCGAGACTTGGCTGACTGTATATGACCACTCGATGGATATCAGATTGTGATGGTTTCAGAGTTGTTGAGCTCGAATGTCCATTAAATTGTGGCACGATAGTTCACACTCGTAAATACAAGGTACAGTTCAATTCCAAATACCCCGATGCGTTTCGTAGCTTACCGTCTTGGGTCGTGCTTCGCACGAAGTGTTAGCTCCCTTCAATCGAGCATTTAGAAGGTTATTCTGTTTTATGTGAGAATGAGAAATATAAATGCTTCTTGAGACTTTTTACTTAAGCAGTTGATTAAATTTGGAGATGGATTATTTTGTGATCCTGTTAAATTTTTCCGTCTGTCATAAGGCAGGCCGTGATACCGTTCAACCGATTTCTTAAATGAATGCCTTGATTGCTTTTCATGTTCAATTTATCCGGTCGCTACATCTAAATGCTCAATATGGCCTGTTCTTGCTGGCTACAAATAGCCGCATCAAATGATACTCTAATGCTGGGGTACTTCGGTGCCACCTGATATGTTCCAGCGAGTTTCTGTGAAACTCGTCTGACTTGACCTTTGAAGCTCGGCGGTACGTGAGCTCACCTCCGAGAAAAAAGGCTGCAGTACTTAATTGTGTGAGCATAGGGTTTTAAAACCTGAAAATATATCTAAGTACCACTAACGAACCCTTGCGTCGAGTTTCTGAACATTTTCTCCATGAGCTCGCACACCTCCCAGACCACTCATTGAGAATTATTACTTATTGAGTATGAAGCAGTTCGTGCTGGAGGTACACCAGAAAGAAGAGGGAAGGCGAGTGGGGCCAAAAACCGCCTACGCTCTTTTGCCGTCCCTCCTCCGTAGCGACGTCAGCGAGTGCCATCTTGCTGGGACGGCCTCGCTCGCTCCAGCGAACTCGACGTAGTTGATCGGAAAATGTTCAGCCTCCGAAAGTCAACCTTAAGGCTTTATGAAGTGTACGAGCTTATGTTGCGGAAGAAATAAGTGGCCAATTCAAGTGCGAATTGTTTCTGTCGTTCATGATAAAATGCTTGGTATTGTTTATTTTTCACCGACTATGCTCGATTAGAAAAATGTTAGCGAACGCCAACTTGCAAACATACAAGGTTGCGTGCATATTCACTGCGAGAGATCTGCCTACCTGCACTATTCCTTGACCGTGAGGTTTATTCTCCGCTTGCTTTTTTGGCGATCCTCCCCTCATGTGACTCCAGTAACCTGATTTTATTCGTATTATGAGCGCTGCCGAAATTATCGAGAAAATTGGCACCGATCTAGATGAGCCTATTTCAGTAGTGCAAATTCAACTAATGTTCTTGACGAAAATTTACTCGCGAGAGACCGTGATCCTTGTAGGATCTAATCTAGTTGCTACACCTGCACAAACGTTGTACATGAGCAATGTTTTCAGCATTCCATTTGTGGTCGGTCACCAATACTCCTACAGGCTTAGATTCTGGCCAAAACAAACTGATACTATTCAATTCTAAGTTTAACCGAGCGTCAATTTGACGCACATCTTGTGATACGATGGTAAACCAATTTATTGGAGCTGCATCTATCTACGCTTTCAAGTGAGAAACTAATATGTGTAGCAGTTATTTAGATGTAATTTGCAGTGTCATTCAGTTACGCCTTCACTGCGTGGTTTACAAAGGTATCTTTTGACGCAGTACCTACAGAGCGTGACGCACGGTAATGACGCTTATGTGCGTCTGTGTAGTCCAACGTTCACGCAGTTGTGCCGACATCGAGGCTAGGCGCACTGGTGAGGCGAGACGATGCGTGGGTGTGGAGCTCCAGACCCCAGTTGAGGGGCCTCGGAAAAGATCGAGTGGGCGGAAGAGGTGGGATGTGTCCTCTTCTAGGCTTGCCAATCGAATGATTTTCAGAATTTTGGTTCAAACCATCGTGTTTGTGGTTTTGTGTAGCTACTATTAGTTACTGATTAATTAGAATAAAACGGTGAACGAGGATGTCGTTAATCTCTTTAGGTTTGTTGTACGTTTGAAACGGGCGCCTTTGAGGTAGTGGACAAAGCTGCCGGCAAGTATTGCTCTTTCGAGTGAGGAACGCTAGCGGCTGGGAGGTGTGACGGCTGCATGGATCGCACGTAATTTGCGAGTGAGAGCCTTCATGTGCCCGAAGAGAGGATGGAGCTGCAGCGCATGCGTCTCGGGTTTAAAGAGAGCGAGAGGTATTAGAAGAGAGGGTCGCTTGTGTAGGACTGGCAGTCGGGATGAGAGTGGCATTGGTCGTGAGAGTCGGTTTGTTGGTCGAGTGTTGAGGTGTGTTCAGCTCTCCTCTCTGTCTGACCTTCCACCTGCTCTCCATGATACCAGGTACCCCGTCCGTAAATTTGGTGAATGAGTTTCATGTATAGCTACGTGTACGGTGTTAGGCATTAAATGTAGCGGGAAACTACAGACTAAGGTGTGAGTTATTCTTGCTTTTAGTTTTCTTCGTTTTAGACGTTCAGTCGTAATGGCGAAGGATTTCATTTCCTTGTCAACGATGTTAGTCGATAAAATGAGTCTCGTTCAACCATTCTAGCGTTCAAATTTTTGTTTACGACTATTACGAAATCAATCGTTCAAGTAATGGGCCAAATGGTCACGGTTTAGTTTTTATCGTATAAAAGTAAAAGTTTTTACCGTATCGTTTTTATCGTCAGAGCATCTTAACAGCTCTTGAGGGCATAACAGCATTTGTGCACCTGCAATGCCATGTTGAAACTTCTTCAATTTAGTTTGACTTGACAATTTACCGCTAGAATGAGACTTCTTTACTTGTCAAGTTTACCTCCGGCGCCACTCTTACTGTGCAGTCTAGGCTGATTTGCGTGGCTGTCATTGTGTGACGTCAAAATTGCAGAGTCACGAGATCGCACCTTCCGTTCGCTGCGCCGCGTCCCGACATACCTAACGATTTTCGCTCTCATTTAATTGTTGACTTGTGGCGCAACTGCTGCCGTATGTGAGCTCTTCTGTGTACTCAGTGGGGCAACTTTACTCCTCACGTCAGCGCTTCGCAGCGACCGACTTCAAACTAGTTTTGAAGGTCCAGTACTTCGGGCTCGTGTCCTTCAGTTGCTTCTAATTGAAAGTGGTTTTCTTGCCGGCCTCCAGCACCTAACTCTAAAAAGAATCTTGTAATTTTCAATGCTTCGTGTATGATCTAGAGCATCAAACAAATAAAGTGGTCTAGACTTGACGTTTGAAAATCCGTGTTTTGTACATTCAACTTAGCTTGTCTATTTTCGATAAAGGAAAACTGCTACTTGCTATAAAAAAGGGACTCAATTGATTCTACTCGGCCCTTTCTAAACTGGTTCTGACCTCTATGTCGCCATTGATTGCCGAGCCTCTGACCTCGTCCTGACGTTTGTGCGGGTAGTGTGCGAGCACGTGCCTCGTGCATTTTGACTCGTCTTAAGTAGAAGTTTGAAAACTATTGTAGGAGCTTCGTTTGGCGTATATTTTTTGGTTCTCCGGGGGGCTCTCCAGTTTGCTTGTAGAACATGTTGCTTGCTCTATTCAAGTTCAGTTTTTCAGGGTTCCTCTGATGGTTGGGGACCGGCGTGTCCCCGGTGTCTTTCTTAACATATTTCACTTATAAATTCACTACACGTCACCAAAATAGATCTATCCTACTACATGTCATTGTTTTTAATTTGCTCGCAGAAGCGGTAGCCTAAGATACCAAACCAGCTCTAGAAGCAAATTCCAAACAATACTTGGGAACGCAATCCTAAATTTTGGACTCGTTAAGTTTTCATGACTACGGTTGGTTACGGTGACTTTTTGTGACAATTTTTGTATGTTGACAATTTTATATCTCGAATTAAAAATTTGAAAATAACTGAATTTAATTTACAAACCCTGTGCAAGTTGTCCATGAGTTCGTTCGAGCTGTATAGTCACGCGAAAGTATTGAACTCGTTAAAATATTTTTTTATGTATGAGTTGTGGCGTGAGTTCAAAACAAATCTTATAAATAACGTTCATTTTCATTGCTTTGGGAAAATAATAGTTTGATGGTTTGAAACTTTCGTCAGTATCTGAAAATGTAAAACGACACACGGTAATGGACACACCTATTAAAGTAATACGTTTCCTGTGGTGTGATCCACCTGTGGGTCATTTCACCTCTAGCAAAATAGCATCTTCACAGGAAACGTTCTCAGCATAAATATACGCAAGCTTTTTCTGTTTTACTGCTTATCTTGTGTGATAAATTTCATGGTAAAATACATTAAATTTTATTTTTCATTGTTCGTTAGAAATTCTACTTCGTATTTTCAAAATTGTGAGGTTTCATCAGACCACGACATCTCATCGCAGACAAATTTAAGAGCCTCATTTTCGTATAAGGCAACTAGTTTCAGCCCATCAGTTAAAGGTCTTTTCAATAATGTTCTACTTTGAGATCTCGAGTGTAAACCAAAGCGTTGACGTCTTCTACTAAGCATGTCCTCAATCATCTGTGCCCATGTTTGCTTCCAAGCATACAAGATCTCCGTAAGAGTTGTGTCAGGTTCTGCTTCACTGTTTTAGCTATCGACTTTTCTGAAATTTATCCTAATTTTGGTAACTGACCGATCCTTTACAGTATCACCGTTCTTCCTTCGCTTACAAACATGGTGCCTGACGTACACATGGGCATGTTGAACCAGAGTTGCGAAGTCAGACGGTATTAACCCTGACTTTCAATTGAGACTATCAATATACTAGGATTCCAACTGCTAAAACGTCTTGCATATCGATTCTGGTTCCTGAAATCTTGCATTATTGCAGTAGTCAGTATTTGACAAAGGCAAACTAAGTAGCTGAAATTCTTTCCATGGATAGTCCATTTTCACTTGACACATTAATATGGTTTTTCTATCAATGAATTCACTAAATGATGAATTAAAAATATTAAAAATGCATTTTGTGAGCCCTACAACGATCGAATTATTTTTCAATCAGACAGCATTTAGCTTTGTGCAAAAAAACAAGCACCAGCCTTATGAAACTTAACCATATACCCATTTTGATTCTTAAAGGGTCAACAAGAATCACTTCTACGGTATTAGAGAAATGAAACCGATTACATAATTACACAAAGTGCGATCAAAGAACCTTCATGAGTAGTGCATAACTTGTAGCTGGCTGTAAAACTACATGCTACCTGATTTTTGCACTTGATGATCATGAGTGACGAAAGTTTAAGTATGAAACAATTTTGCAAATTCAGTAATGGTGCTTAAAGCTTAATACTTCATTTATATAAGACAAGATTTACCTGTAGGCAATATTTTGCATCTATTGTTTGGCTTTGTTATGTTGTCGTTAAAGCTACGTTCGAAATTTTCAAGAATATGTATATAGCAATTGAAGTATATGCTAACTTCATAATTGAGGTAGAACGTGAAGCTAATTTAATTCTTTTGTAAATCTATTAGGATGTACGAGTTTGTTGAAGTTATCGACCACAAAACGGAAAATCATAATTTAACGGTTTGCTTACAATCGTGTCATCTGAAAGCAAACGTCTTTCCATGTATCACTTTCATTTTGCTTGTACCATATTTGGAAATACTAACTAGATCAATTAGTTTCTCTTTCATTTCAACAGTTTTGTATATCCTGATGAGCTCAATCGCTGAAAGCAGGCGTATAAAACGTGTTGATGGAAGGGCTGCTAACAACGGAGCACACTCTCACTATCGCAGGATATTGTTTTTTTAGTTCATTAACATCCAACATTCTTTTATAATTTTTTTAATAACTTCAATGAAATTAGAGGGCCTTTGATCAGGGAAATATTGGTGTCAAATTAAAATCTAGGAGTCGAACTCCGACTTCACAAAATGATTTAGATTTCCTTCTTCCTCAACCTCGCAATCCTGCTAACTGAACTCGTACGATATTTCCCGGCATCAACTCTTCTGGTCACGACTCGCTGGTTTGCGAATTCTTTCTGGACTTTTTTTCCTTGCGTTCAGAGGTTATTAATGGAGAGCGCGTCCGTATCATTCGTACTTTAACAATCCATTTGGTTTTTGGTTATAATGTATTCCAGTATAGAAGCTAATTCAAATTACTTGGCAGAACAAATCGTAGTGATGTGGAAGATAAGTACATTAAATCGTGGTGTATTCAGTATGTTTGTGAAGACCGGTTTCGTATACTAATTAGTGAATTTTAAGATATCTAATGTTTTATTTTCATTCACAGCAACAATAGTTAATTTCATTTTCAATTTATTGACCAATTTTGGTGTTCAACTTCTAACTATAGTTGAAAAACTGGAAATTTTTAATGTGTTGAATACTTTCTTGTGTTACTGTTCTTCCCTTAATTAGGCCGGAAGAAGTTCCAATGAGAGCCCCCTTAATTGCCGCCCGATAGAGTTGCTTTTGAGTTAGCAGCATTAACAGTGAAGCATGCCTTTGGAGTCAATGTTGGGATGATTCTTATGGTTAAATATCCCCTTTTTCCCCGTTTTTCTGTGATTGAGTTGGCCAGTGCATCATGCCACCGATTTGTATGAAGATCTATGCAACTCTTCTCATTTTCTGAAGAATAATTGTCTTAGAATCCACGATGTCGTTGTTGCAAGTTTAAACGCCCATTAGGGAACTGCTGTGGTCAGATTTCTTCCATAAGACTTCCCTAGACGTATGAACTAAAGGGAGGTGTGGTAAGGTGAAAGCGTTGCTTAACCCTAGAAGGACAAACTTGTTTTTTGAATGAGCGAAATATTGCGTAAAAATTCGCTCACATTCTATAGACTTGTAAGCATTTTTACTTGCGTCTTGTAGGAAACGAGAAAAACGTAAGACTGAAACACAATAATTTTTTTTCTTTTATCCATAAGTCATCGTGTTCCTTTTAGGGTGAAACATCATTCTTATTCGCCTTACTTAAGTAACACTCAAGTTCTGGCCGCTTTGTGGCTACTATTGAGCCTGTTGTATGGTATTTCAACACTCATCACTGACCTTTCCTGTGTTGTGCAGAGGGACAGTTCTCCCGTGTCGTGTACGATTATCCGCGCGCCTGCGTCTCATCCTCGCCGCTGCACCGCATGTGTGCCCACAACAACGACTCCCCAATAAACATTAGGTAAGTTCCTTTGCCTCATCAGTCAGATAATTTGTTCGTTTACTGCTCTTTTGCTCGATTTCTTGGCGTTTTATTTTTGCATTCGTTTGATGATGCCCCACACTTGGTTAGTGGTAATTAGACTGGTCGGAAAATAATTGTTTTTTTATGTATCGTATTTGAAATGGGGTTTACCATATTTTCATTGTATCATAGTGAAGCTTCAACAAAGTTCTTGAAATATGCTCTTTAATAATTGACTGCATATTCTCTCAAAAAATATGATTAACGCGAATGAGCCCCTAATTTTTAGACTTGTAAAAAGCTTCCTTTACTTTTTCTTGTTTGAATTCAAGCTTGGTCTCAATGATTCCCAAACTATGCACGGAGCTCTCGAACTCTCAATGCACGTTGCACGGGGAAAAGGCTTCACAGGTGATATGATAGTACAAAAGTGATCGTTTCAAAAATTTCGTAGTGGTGGTTAGTGTATTGAAGATTGTTGAGCAAATCCCAATGCAGAGTATCAGGGAAATGTCTCAATACATTGAGTCAGTATTTCAACCGTGGCCGACCATCTGAATCATATACGCATGGTGAAAAGGTTCAATTTAAAAAACGTCGAACGCACCTCAAAATGTGGAGCGTTTTGATTTTCATTGAGCTCATGCGATACTAATTTGTCGAGTTTTCCGCCAATATTTTTTTACACCGTGTGACGCAGTTGGAATGCTGACACCAAGTTCCTGAGACATTACCCAGACTCTTCGATGCGAGTTTCGCTCAAATGTCCGTGGTCAAGAGCGCATGGTCTCCTCATGCCTTCTTCATCCTCAAGGCTCTCTGCTCGCATAAGCGCTGCGAAATTTCTGAGACCACCTTCATATTGTACCTTCAGGAAGCTGTGGAACTTCTCACCTTTCTCTATTGTCTCGGCAGTTGTTCCGAAAGCGTTGTGACCAAGGTTGCAGTCACGAAGAAAAAGTAAACCAAAGTCTTTTTATATGTTGGAAAGGAAGGCTTATTCTCTACAGCATTTTCATTTGAAAAATATGCAAGGAAGTATTAAATAATACATATAAATCATTATCGTCTTTGAAGCTTTCCCAGAATATAAGAAATACCATTAAATTAATTTTCATAAACAAAATTCTTGATACCCATTATTTTTCGAACAACTTAATAGCTCTAGAATTCATTCAGAAACAGCTCTTAGTGTGGTCGCATTATTCGTTTTCAATCATGTCAACCTCGGAACGTCTTTAGTGTTCGGGGTAACTTCACATATTTCTATTGTTGTGATAAGGCTGAGGTCAGAGCCTAATATAATTTATCGAAGGATAGATACAGTAATATAAACTTCGAAGAATCTAAACAGAACAGTAGAATGACCATAAGAAACGACAATTGTCATTGACTACGGCAGCTGTCAGGCCCCTGAATCTGGCTCATACGACCTTCGCTTTTTAGTTGCAGAGTTGGGGCTCGGTGTGAAGGTACGTGCAAGATTTACTTGTATCACAAGTTCATTTGATATGCTGTTGGCATCATTCTCATTAGAGCGTATTTTTATTAAGGGTGTGATCTTTTAATATTAAGCTAAACAGATGAATGCATTGTACTGGTCATTTCATGAATATGTCCAGTTTGTGTCGTGTTACGTCGAGATGTGCCAGTTACAGAAGTTAATCAGGATCTCCGTGCTATGTATCTGTGCCTAGACGCTATGAATTATTGTGTTTTAACGCTTCTTAGCTATAGAATAGAATACGGAGTGATAGAAATCAAGTTTACTTTTCGAACGTTTGATTGAAAAAAATCATTACCTGCTTGTGAGTTTGGCTGAACACTATTTAATATGAGGAAACGCGTGTTGCTAGAGTGGTAAAATTGGAACACACTATTTTTCAAATTAGTGCGACTGAGACTCGAATCTCCTATTGATGTTTCGCTGTGAGCCTCCTCTAGCCAAGTCTTCAAGGAAGTTGTACACTTTTATTTAAATAAAATTGCGTGCCTCTAGACTTTCCCACAGGTATCGAATCTGTCACAGTTACCATGATTTTATCACGTTGACCATTTCTTACCGTCAGTTTTTCCTTTCGTATACAGGGGACTCGCTTCGCTTCTCTCTCATTCGCTGTCTTTAACCTGTTAACGGTAACCGCCCAGGTGGCCGGTGTTGCATTCACACGGTATGTGTAATCGACAGCGACCGTGTGAATGCAACAACCACGCCGACATATGTCAATACCCGTTAACAGGTTAAATCTCGTTTCAGTGGCGAAAGAAAATATTTTTTCCATTTTGGTATAGTGGGATTTGCCTTTATAGCTGACAGGCTCACAATAAGAGTTTCAAATAGCTCCCAATGCCTGAAAACTAGATAACCTCAATGTAATAAAATAATTGCCGTTTTTTGCAGAAATAGGCAGTTCTCGAGTAATCGACACCGCAAACTACAACCATTTAGGACCTCGTGACTCTCGTGCTGCCGCCGCTCTAGTTTGTCTCTCCATCTCACCCACACCTGCAGTGAGTATCGCGACCGGCTGTAGCTCTTGATATAGAAAAGCGTGGTTACTTGATTACGCCAAGGTCACGTTATGAAGCACCTGTGACGCCTGCTTACGGTATTGCCAATTTTCTGTTGAATCCTAACGTGCTGGTCTACGGAAAGTATATCCTGTGTGACTTCATCGTCTGAAATCACATCCATAGTAAGTTTTATATACTTTTATTGGTTGCTAGAGTATTGAAAGATAACTGCTTTATTATAATACGTTGAGAGAATTATTTTAATGTTTACTATGTTCGGTAACTTGCTACAAATTTTTAAGGTTAATTGCATTTTCAACTCGACTATAGCTTAGCTCATGTATTGTTACTTTATCATCGGGCATTCGCTTAACGATTTTCGCAGTGGAGACATATACTGCTTTCTCAGTTGCCACACTTATGATTACTCGCGTCCATGAAAGTTCAAAATCTGTTCATGTAGAGGGAGAGTCAGCAGTGCGCCTGCGCCTCTCGGTGCTGAACGGTCGTAAACCAAGAGGTGTTACGACTAGACGAGGAAGTTGCCAATTTCGTCTACTGTACAAATTGTCCCAAAATCTTCCTCCTCTGTTATTTACAAATGTACACTGTGCTAGGTTTATTTACAAATGCTATAAATGTTCTCTGAAAAGTTTGTGTTCATAGTGAACAATTGAGAACTCAATTCTGGCAGAATACATTGCCGTTATAAAAGGTAAATATTATTGAAGAAGTGCGAGTGATGCTTATATTGGTCATCCTTTGCACACAAAAAATTTTATGCGTATTTCTGTGGCGAAGGATAGAGGGACTTAGATACTCACTGGGTTAATCATGTGATTCAGCTGAACAACGAAGATAGCACGATAGGTTTTCTTTTAACTTCTGTGGCGTACTTACCGGGGCTGATATTCTGAGGGTCCAGTTATTTGAAGTAGGCGTTCTCTGTAGCGTACTGCGACTTTATAATCATAGAGGTTTATTACAGAATGAGTTTCCCTTCCTTGCAGTTTGGTAATTGACCTCAAATTACAATTACTGAAGACCAGTTCCGACCTGTCGTGGCCGCTCTAATTTATGTTTCTGTATTAAGAGGTACAATTTGGAGCACAGTCTGAAATCAAATTGGCGATAGTCAAAATTAACTGGTAGTTTTTCTTTCCACTGATTTTCTCTTAGTATTGGGCACCTTGTAGCGTTGGATGTCGCGTTAGATGGACTGACATACATACTGTAATGTTTCAGTCGAAATAGAAATATGTGGACAGTTTTATAAAAAGTTGCGAAAATCAGTGTTCTGGTGTAATTAAGCTTTACGCGAGGAATTTGTTGTTGCTAATTATTCTTTACTGTGATCTTCACCCGTTTTGGTTCTGTATGTCAAATTTTTATCCGTATCGCGATATGGTCATTAGTTAAAAGTACTGTTGAAATTAAAATAATTATTTTATCCAATTGAGATAAATGTTTTTCGCGATCGTGTATGACAGTATTGTTGAGAGCGTGGACGAACGTTGTTGCTTGGTGACTAACGTTGATATTTTCGGGCAGCCTCAAAGGGCCTCTATGCTCAAACAGACAAACCCTCACCAGCTGCCTCTCAGCTGTCTTCCTGTCCGACGCCTTCGTCCAGCTTCATGTTATTAGAGCCAGCTCAACTGTGCCTCCCCCTCTCCAGTTAACATCACTAGTGAGTCGAGTATTGTGCCTTCTAATATTCTTCTACTATATTTCTGACCCCCTCGTGTGAGCAGGCCGTATTTCAGGCCTTCGATTTATCACCCGTTTAGTGCTTAATTTCTTGGTCTCGTGACATCTTGAACCATTTGTGAGGCAATGTTTTCATTTTCAGGCTTGTTTTCGGCTTACCCTCTATGTTAGTTTCTTCTGGCATTCTCGTATGCGATCTGGAGCAAGTATAACGTGTGGGGTGGCATTCGTGTTACTACTGTGGCGTATTGTGCCCAAGAGTTCAATTGGACAGAAATTTAATAATCAAATGAATTGTACTCTTCGAAGCTATACGGAAGGCTAGTTCAGAAGCAAAAGCTTTTCTACGGATATAACATTTTACGACTCTAAATATTGAAATATTTGAGCTATAAACTTTTTAACTCGAACTACGTCGGTGAAATAAATTAGCTTGAATTTATAAAAAATTTAAACCATTACTGTTTTTATAAAATATTATTAATTATTCTACCTTTATTATTTCCCACAATGGTACATTTTATAGTCGTCCATATGGAACTGACTTAAAGCTGTTCTAGTCGTTTATCAACTGTGAAAGCCATCCTTCTTACGCCACAATGTAGAGAGCAGTATTGTTAATGATTGTGCTGTTTTTTAGCTAAGCTCTCATTGAATATTTAATCTGTTAAGCTATCGAGACTTGAATATTTGAGAACTAGCGTATGCCACGTGTCGAGACTTGCGTAGTGAAGTATTGGTAACAAGTTTATTATTGCTTTTACTATTTGTCTCTGTATCTTTCGTTCGATTTTAAGTACGGGCTTATAATTCCTTGTTGGTTTCCTGTGCTTCGAGTCAGGAATTAAACTATTCGACGTGTTTTACCCAGCGAAGTACAATACTTGTGCAGTCGGTCCCGCTTATAAAGGTCACAACTGGACTAGGCAATTCAACCCTTTTAACTGGGTGCCCCTTATATCAGGTATTTCGCTTATAAGGGTCACAACTGGACTAGGCAATTCAACCCTTATAACTGGGTATCTCTTATATCAGGTTCTAGCTGTTTAGTGTATTAAAGTCTGTACCAAACACATTTTCCTAACAAAAAATGAAACACTTTTATTAGCAGTTATTACCTATAATAGTAATATTTAAATGCGAACACAAAATGACAAATTATTCGGTATCAAATAATTCTAGAAAATACTGCTTAATTGTGATAAAGAACAAATGAATGACTTGTATGATGACTATACACTTATGGATAACAAATACTCATTTATTTGGTAGACTAGATGCGCAACGTAATTTATTGTAACGTCATCTTTTGCTTTGGTTGTGATAACGTGTCAATAAAAAAACTACTTTGTAAAATCATCACCCTGTCTTTGCTGACCTTGAAATCTTTTTTAATATCTTCGTTCTATAAAAGAGGATTGAATGGTGTTTGTATCAACCATTATAAATTTATTTATCGTTGTATGCGTCTAGGCCTTTGATATGTGTTCAAAGAGCCATTTAAATACTTGGTCCATGTAATTGGGTTCCCGACTCAAATAAAATCTCCAAATTAACTTAGGTTACGTACATTTGGTTCAGTTGCAGTGTATTTGGACCGTATAAACGGGTACCTCTAATAACAGGTATCCTTGTAAACGGAATCGACTGTATCTTGATGAAATAATACTGTTACCTTCAGAGTAATGATCATTAGTTGATATATATATTTACGCTAATCTTAAATTTCTCGTATGTACTTTAATGAATTACAGAGATGCGGATTAATTTTTTAATGATGCTTGGTGTTTCAGATTTGATCACTTAATGGTCTCCTAGTCGCAGACATCTTCCCTCCACCCCTCCTGCGCATGTTCACTTGAAAATCTTCATTTCTGGACCTGATCTTTAGCACTTCTCGTCAAGGTGAGCAGTCGATGTGCGGGTGATCACGTGCTAATTGACTTTGAATTCAACCTACTGCATAAGCTCACTCGTTCGCATGGGGTATTATTATTTTGTTCTCTATTGTAATAAACGTTTTTGGTTGGAAACGAAACGCGGGGTGTATTGACTATAATATTTTTTTGATAGTAGAGATTTAGATTAGATTTACCTGAAATTGATTTGAGATAAACTCCCAATCTTATTAGTCCCAAACTTCCAATATAATATAGAAATTTCATTCGGACCTATTATCCAAATGGTGGCGAAAAGAGTTAATAACGTAAAATATTGAGCACCATTTAGTTTAAATGCAATGCAAACTCATTGTACTGCGTGTACATGTTTTTGAGTTCTAATCATTTTTGAGCAGATGAGTTACAACGTTAATCGCAGCGTGACGGACGCGTTCTACCGTTACAAGATGCCAAAGCTGATGGCCAAAGTCGAGGGTAAAGGTAATGGCATCAAGACGGTGATCGTCAACATGGTGGACGTCGCTAAGGCCGTCGGCTGCCCACCCACCTGTGAGTGTAGCTCTGCTCTGTTGAGGGGCGATTCATGCTTGAAGGTCGTATGTTTAGCATAAGATACGATACACGTCGGCGCCAGCACGCGCGGCTCGTTTCGTTATATTCACAATTTTTGAAAAGATGCAGGATTGATAACGGCAATTGTCGATGATCCTGTTGATTTTACGGATCGTTCAAGTTGCTACTTAACGCTGTTTTTGGCTAATCACCGTTTCTGAATTCCATTGGAATAGCGTTAATAGACGAAAGAAGGGAAAAAATTCATTGAATTTCCCACGAATACTTTATACGAGTTAGCGGGTTAAAAATTTTCGTGTAAAATTGAATTTAATGAATCACATTGAGCGTTTAGGTACTTTCCTGTCAATAAAACTATTTTTTACCTTGTTTTGTGCAATTTTACAGAGCCCAAATGTTATTTCTTGAAATCGTTTGCCGTCCGAAGCGAGAATTCCCCTGCTATATTAAAGTCACTGGATTCACTTGTAGACTTCAGTTTTCTGTTGGTGCATTTATTCCGCAATTTTTCTCATGCTGGCATTTCTTTGTCCTTTCATGTAAACGTTTACACCGAAGTTTCTATGTTCGATCTTACTTTAGATCTGAGATGTTTATGTTTTTGGTACAAAATAACGTAACTATCGATTCTCCACACACACAGTAATCTGTATATGACCGATACGAGACGAACTGCAACCGAAAGGCTCAGTGACGCATTCTGGCGCCTTTTATTTTGGTGTAAACTCCTAGCCTTCAAACCACAGAACAATTTCTCGAAGTTTTTGATCTCGTCTCTTTTTTTTGACTGATGTTTGCATTGGATCTCATTTGCGTGCTCTCAGTAAGAATGCGTAATTTCGTAACTATGCGAGTTGAAGTGATCGCTGTTCCTTTCCGTATTTTCTAGCTGTGCTCAGTTTGATTAATTTTCTAGGATGAGCACAATTATTTCATTTATTACGGTGAAACTTTTACGAGTACCCTATATCAATAGAGTACCTGATATAGCCAATTATGATATTGCATCTCCTTACTGAAGGAGATGCTCGTTAGTTCCCATGGTGCTCCTTATGTTCATTATGACCATATGAAGGAACTGAGTTAAATCGGACTGCGGTATTTCTGTGGCAATGCATTTACAGCCGAACTGTTTTGAACTCTGTCAAGTTGCCGCTACCAATGTGCGCTGTCGAGCTGCCAGAGAAACATGAAAGAAGAGCTTTTCTAACTGCGCACGATTTTGAGAACCCTGAATCAGGAAAAAATTCACGTTTTATGTCAGTTAAAACATGAATTTAATCTGTTCATATCATGTCAGTCCCTGCCAATATAATCTAGTCCGCCGAAGTCTATCTTAAGGTGACATGATCCGTTTAAGAAAATTGGTGTTATCCAGTTTTTCTTCCATATAAAAAACTTTGTTTAAATGTAGTCCTACCATTGGCAAGGTAATCCATGCTGACTGTCCGCGCGTCGTTTAGTCACGCAGCTTATCTGCTGACGCAATACGGTGCTCGTTGGTGCATTGTATGTTGGGTTGTGGAGGGGGTTCTAGCGACACGAGATGATTTGGGCGTTCTCGATTCAGTAAACGTTGTCATGATCAAAAATATTTTTAATCTTGCGGGAAACAAATGCTCGGAACTAAACACACAGTTCATTTCCATGTCCGTTAAGAGAAACCAAGCGTTTTGAGTTTCACTGCGTCTCGTTTTCGTGTTGTATGTCTCGTGCTGCGTCCTGTCTTCTACTGAGTACGTCACTGTACAGACCCGTGCAAGTTCTTCGGCTGCGAGCTTGGCGCTCAAACATTCTTTGACTTCAAGAACGACCGCTACATTGTCAACGGCTCCCATGACGCCAACAAGCTGCAAGTAAGTACTCCTCGTATCGTTACTCCAAGTGTTTGAAGAAATTCGTACTTTTTATACTATTGGTGTCACTCAATTCAGAATATTTTAGATTTCTTTCAAATCCTAACACCCCCGTGGAGTTCTACAATTGAAATTTCACGATAAAGTTCAGACATGCATTCAGGTAGCTGAGTCCATCGAAAAGAATATCGTGTTAGAAGCAAAATTTAAAGAGTTTGATCTCAAGAGTCGATCATTGTCGTAGCCGCGCGCCTGTGTCCCACCAGCTTGCTAGGCCTGCGCCCTGCGTGTTCGAGCGCCCCTCGGGGGTGGCGTACATGTTATTGTGGGGCTTTTTGGAGGTCCTCACACCCTCGGCCATTGGGAACACGACAAACTGCCTAACTGGAAAATAAAGTATCTTTCTGGTTGAAAAGGATATGGCGGTGGACAACTCGCCTAGTATTCATGCATAAGCTAGCTTGATAAAGTGACTTGAGCTTACGTTAATTTTTAAAGCTAAGCTGGGGTTTGGCCACGCGCGTGAAATTCTGTGATTTTTCTTTGAGTTGTCTTATTTTTCTTTTTATTATCAACTGTGGCTCGCTTCTGATAACCTTATCTTCCTGGTTAATTCTTGGACGCCCAATTCGCAGTCCCCATTTACCATTTGGTTGGTGCTAATTTTTTTACTCATTTACGCATATAGTGAGGTCCTTGTCCCTCGTACTGTCCTTTGTTTTTTGTATTTCATCACGTGCTTCGGGAACTCGTGTGTCCTCAGCTGCTGCTCGACGTGTTCATCAAAAAATTCGTGCTGTGCCCCGCGTGCGAGAATCCTGAGACGACTCTCTTCCCCAACGAGAAGAAAGGCATCATCAAGCAGACGTGCAAAGCGTGCGGCCATCAGTGCCAGCTCGACATGCGCCATAAGCTTACTACCTTCATCCTCAAGAACCCGCCTGGTGAGCTCCAGTTTTGTGGGCCTAATAGCTCTCGATGTCCTGAAGGCTTGGCCTCTTTTTTTTTCTCTCTCTCTAAGAAAATTTTCAGTGGAGAACGTGCAACGTTGTCCTTAGTGTGGAATGTAAGCTTTTTCGCTCATGAATTTGCATCACGAAGTGGCACTTGAGTTCAATTGAGCCTTCATTTGAAAATATTCTTGAATAAAAAATAATACAAATAAGAACACTGCGTTTCCAGGAGGGTAACCATAAATAGAGTTCATTACAAGTAGAGTGAAAGGCTTCTTTATTTTCTCAAGATTTTGCTTTTTATTACGTAAGAGCATTAAGCCTTAGGCGTGTTATGACTTCATCACAAAACTTTCCAGCGAAGCTTTTTGTTACGCCATGTCCAAACTCACGAGTGGGGCCACTATCGATTTAGTGCTCCGATATACGCTTGGACGGGTTGCCAGGGTTTCCACAAAATGGGACCCATACGCTTGGGGGTTGATAAATGACCGTTTTAATTACAGTCACTCAATTCTTCCTCCCCCTTACACTCATTATCTACGCTTTTAATCACCATATCTTCATAATTTATTCCCTGGAACTGAAATGGTACCCACCAAGATACGTAGGATTTTGTATCATGCATACTTCTGCCTCTTGGGTAATCATATTATGTCTCACCCTTCTTTCTTCGCAGTGATTGATCGAGGACCATCCTCCCTTCTTCCATTTTATCATAATATCCATTCCCTATGCGTGATTTGCGAAGGACTTGAAAATCCCACGGCATTTGCTCTAGCTTTAAATAAGCGTTTCTACCTGAAGCTACTTCTCTTTTTGAATCAGTTTAATTCTTGGTCTTTTAACCTTCCTTATTCTCGACTTTGCCTCATGTCGTTGATTTGGCTTTTTCACCTGCTTGTGTTCTGGCTTCTGCTTGAAAGCGATCAAACGTTCTTGGTCCCTTATTTATTCGTCCAATTTTGCATATTTGTCCCGACCATTCTTCCTCTCCTCTTTGTCATTCTGTACGGCAACATCCTTTGGTGCATTATGAGTTACTTCTGCTTTTCTTGAAGTTTTTCGTGAAATCTCTATTTTAACTGCCCAGTTATAAACGAAGTATACAAACAAGCTGTCCTTGCGCAAATTGATACCAGGTTGACTTCACTTCTTGGCATAACCCCCTCAGAATTGTGTGTATTATTGACTAACGATATTTTTGTGTCAATGATTTTTAGTGTGAAAAAATCTAAATTGGGCATTTCGAGATGCTTAATTCTAATGTAAACGACGTTGAAGACGGTTTTGTGATGAACATGCTCTCAAAAAATACTGTGACACAAATTATTTTTAAAGTCAACTCCTATCGTAGAATAATTGAACCGTAAAGTTGAGAATAGATTAAATTTCACATGAACTACGGAGCTTACGCTCATATTTATTTTTTTATGAAGTCGTGTTATATTCTATCTCAACTAGTTCAATCTGTAGATATGGTTGGATGAGTAGGTTTCGCTGGTGAACTCTAATGCATTGTTGATTTAAGCGTGACCGCCCCTGTGTGTTGCAGATGTGAAGCCCGACCAGCTGGGTAACTCGAAGACGCAGAAGAAGGCGAGGACCAAGAATAATCCTCAGTCTGGCTCCCCGAACGGTGGCACGAATAGCGCCTCAGGTGAGCTCCATTACTTCTGAGTGACTCATTTCCGTCTGCCCCCTCTGTAACTGATCATACTAATGGCGTACTTCTCGTTGAGAGTATTAACACCCCTCACTGCCCTGCACGAACGAGACCTCCTCTTCAAGAGCAGAACGCAACCGTTGCGCGACTGGGCTCTTCACCAGCATTGTGTCCAGTACAGAGTCAAAGTTTTGACAATCTGCTATTCTGTTTCACTTTCTCGCCTGATAAGTGAACATTTTCATAGATAAGGAAATGGATGTATTAAACTGCTCATTTAGACGTCTTAGTTGGATCAATTTTGCAGAACTAGAATTTGAAATTTATTTTTGTTTTAAAGGGGCAGAAATTTCTGTCAGAAAAATATTTTTTGAATTCCTCTCTCGTTGTGTGATTAGCGACTCCAATTAATCTAGCTATTAAATTTCACACAACCTGTGTGATGAGCATGTTTTTGCATAAACAAATGAACTAGAATGTGCAAGATTTAGTATAATTTTTCTAACTTATTAGAACCAGAGCTGGGCATAGATACTCAAAAATGTATCTAGATACTGGATACACACTTAAGATGTATCTAGATACAGATACTAGATACAACTTAACAAATGTATCTAGATACAGATACTTGTAAGTATCTATAGATACAATTCTAGATACTTTTATTTTTACAA
>VOMN01047906.1:0-22389 GCA_014899125.1 Orchestia grillus | reverse complement strand
GGCAGTCGCTGACATCCGTGCTGATGCAGCCGCAGCATCAGCGCCTCGAGGGTGCTGACAGTGCTGGTGGGTGCTGACGTGTATATTAGGACTGTTAGTGCAGTCTTCCAGTGGGTGCAGGAGGCTACACACAGACAACATGTACACACTGGAGGACAACAGCAATGTCCTCCAGTGTGTACCTGCAGTCCTTCAGTGTGTACATGCATTCCTCCAGTGTGTACCTGCAGTCCTCCAGCTTCGCGGTCAAATTTAATTCACAACACCAGAGGTGCCTGCTCTAGTAGTATCAACAATTCGCCTAATATTAACCTGATTCCAGCACACTAATTTCGTGAAATACCCACCTCAGTCAGTTGGTGGTATCCGTGATACCTTCCTCTTTTGTTGCTACTGTTTAATCAATGTTAGGCGAATCATTCATATTCAAAAGGAATCGTACGTTTTGTGAGACACCCTTAATACTCGTGTAGAGTCTGCAATAGATTTTACCCACCACGGAGGCGATCTTGCTTCTCACCATCGAGTCGCCCTTACTCTTCACTGTGTCGGTAATTAGAGTACCGATTGTAATTTTTAACTTTAGTGACTTCGAGCTTACAGTGAGTGCGACCGATTATAGCCACCATGGAATGATTTCGCTCTTCAATGGTGAGTCGTCACCCTTCACAATGATGAGTCGTCACCCTTCACAATGACGAGTCATCACCCTTCACAATGGCGAGTCGTCACCCTTCACAATGGCAGCAATTAAGATTGAACATGACGGAAATTTTTAAATATGTCCTCTGCCATCAGGACCCTCCGACGGCGACTCCTTCAAGAGCGGCCCCGAGCGCGCAGGTCTTCTCAGCAGCGGCCGCAGCGACACGTCTGGCTACCAAAAGTTGCAGCAAGGGTAGGTCGTGCTGGCTGGGGTGCAGCAAGGGTAGGTCGTGCTGGCTGGGGTGCAGCAAGGGCAAATTGAGACCGGGACTTTGGAACACGGACGTGTGAATTACCTGTACCCCGAGGGTCCGAGCTTGCAAGGTTTTGATAACTGATAGGTCAAATTACATAGCATGTGCTTGCGTGGTCTTCATTTCATCTTGTCCCACCTGCGCAGGCGCAAGGACAGCTGGGCGGACGACAGTTGGAGCTCCTGGGTCAACAGCAATGGCAACAACGGCAGCAATAACAACAACAGCAAGGGCAATGACGACATCAGAGGGAAGACCTCTGACGTCGAGGGAGTTTCCGCAACGTCGAAGGTATGCGTCGTGTCTTGTCTGTGTGTGTGCGTATGAGTGTGTATTTTTGAGTGCTTAGGTATGTCTGGAGTAACGGTTCCTAAACTGCAGAACAGACAAGAAGAGTTTCAGTGATTCTTGGTGTAATTCAGGTTAAGATTGGTTTAGTGTGTGAAGATTGTACTTGAAAGGCCACCCCCCACCTCCCCCACTGTGAACTGCCTACGTCAGCATCTCGTTGATATGAGAGCACAAGCGCTGTGAACAGCGCAACTGCAAGAAAGCGGCACACCAGTGCGATCAGGTCGAGCGCACCCGAATTGGCTTCAAGGAAGGTCAAGACTATTCATGATGCGTGGGAAGTCAATGTTCGTGTTGCGAAGGAATGTTTTTACCTGGTTCAATTGACGTACAAAGTCATACTAGAAGTATAAAAACGAGAATGTGCAAAGGTCACTTCCGTCAGCAGTACTGGATCGTAAATGACATTGTGTTAACTCTTAATAATTATTAACAGTTAACAGTGAACACTAAATTTAACCACTACTGATTATAATCAGTACTGGTTAAATTTTACATCCTTTTTGCCTCTCCTTGCATACTGAAGGAATGTACTGCACTGGTGGGCATGTCTATTTGTCTGTCTATTATATTTGTTTAGTCTATTTTATATATATAATTCATTTCATGTAGGCCCACATTCATGTGGACGTCCGTGAATGCCACACTATTTCACCTTAGCATTCCTATGCGCAGAACAAGGAGCCTGCCGGCGAAGCAGACCTGCTTCAGATGGACGTCTCAGCAGCCAAGAATTCGTCGCCCACGAAATCGGGACACTCGTGGGACAACTGGGACCAGGACTGGGACACGAGCGTCCAATAATGAAGGGTCCTGTCTAGTAGATAGCTTAACTGCCCTTAGATATAGTGGCCCGTATCATGCATACGCAACGTCGACCTGAAGAAGGTCTTCCCTGTCATTTTCAGTGAAGTGGGTTACCGCTTTGAATTTTCAGTGAAGAGCATCGCCACTTCAATTGATAACAAAGAGGGTCTATGCTTCCAATTTTAGTATTGAGGGTCGCGTTTTCTTAATTAGCTATAGGGCTGCCATTTTTATCGCTAATAAAGGGAGACAATAGTTGTATTGTTGATAGGGAGGACTGTCAGTTTGACGGCAAGATTTCCAGAAGGTCCTGAAATTTCTTGGCACATTTCGTTGGGAGATTCGTGCGGGGACCAAAGCCATCCATTCACCGTGTGGTTTGGGTCCTGTGCCCTCAGAAAATCTCCTTGTTTCAGCTTCCCTCGGTGCTCGGACGACGCTGACTCGTGTTTGAATAGTTAGTCAATCAGAGCACGTCTGTAAGCCACTGTACAGAGTGTCCCACAAAAAACCGAACGCTCGCTCTCAATAGTGATTTCCGTATCACTAATACCATCATACATNTATCTACTTCTACAGAGAGGGTTCGGTTTTTTGTGGGACACCCTGTAGAGTCCACTTCCACTGCACTTGCCACACCTAAAAGCTCTTGCTCCTCAAGGCTGCTACCTCGAGAAGTTCAGACTGGCCTTCTTTTGAAAACCATGGTACTTTCCTCGATAAAAAATCTATTAAATCTGGAGCACTTTTGCCTTGATCTTGTTTATTGTTAGATTAACGTCTCAGGCGCATTAACGTCTCAGGCGCATTAACGTCTCAGGCGCATTAACGTCTCAGGCGCATTAACGTCTCAGGCGCATTAACGTCTCTGACGCATTAACGTCTCTGACGCATTAACGTCTCTGACGCATTAACGTCTCTGACACATTACCGTCTCTGACGCATTAACGTCTCTGACGCATTAACGTCTCTGACGCATTAAAGTCTCTGACGTTAATGCATGGTTATTGTTTCGTGTTTCTTCAGGAGCAGAGATTGGAATCTTCTTTTACAGCGAGACGGAAGGCGATTCGAACACAGACGAGCGAGGCGTGTTCCTGTTTCACAGCGTGACCTGGGATCGCGATTGGGTGTATCGAGGAAGTCTGCTGTTAGAAAACTGGGAATTTAGATCGCTAAACCATCTTTCCTGTACACTGGAACCTCAATTAACGAACACAGTTTCACTCGCACACAACTCGCCGTGAGAACAAAATATGTCGGAGAATTAGGTACCGATTAAAAATCAATTTCAGCTTTCGATTGAGAATTGTCTTGGTTCGTAAGTGGAAATGAATTTTCTGACGAATTTTTGTTCGTATTTCTGAGTTTTCGTAAGTGGACGGGAGTTAGTCAAAGTTTCTCTGAACTTGACTTCGTGAACAAGAAACTACGGAACCTCCTCATGGGCTTCTAGGTAACTGGTTCACGTTCGTAGTTAATTCAAATTTCACTTGAAACGTGAATTTTACCCAGTTTGGACGTCTTTGTGATGCCTCACTGCTGGTATCACCTTAGGTGGCTGCAGCGGTAAAACAGGGAAATAATAATAATAATAGTTATAACAACAATAATGTTTATTGCCCTCGCTTTCGTACCGGACTGGCCCGTGACTGCTAGTAAACTATGATACTATTACTACTACTAATACTACTTCTACTACTACCTCTACTTCTACCGGCCCGTGACTGCGTAGTGAGACCTTAGGTACTCGATATTTGGGAGTCTACAGCACGTGTTGTGGGCTGTCGTGGACGCTTGGAAGTATCTTTCTACGTAAGGACTATGATGAATTTTTCAATTTTGAACAGCGGTTCTTAAATTCAACGTGGGAACTATGATAAATTTACCGTGATTCCAAGGAACTGTTGTTGACTTAATTCATTCCAAGCTTCAGAGTATCTAACCCATGCTGACAATTTCGAGAGTCTTCATCTATGTAGCCTCCACTTGTGTTGGCGGCTCACACGGAGTTTATGCGTTGTATCGACAGCTTAAACCTAGCAGAAAGATTACCCCGACTTCTTTTGAACGCATAGCTAAATTGATCCTATTTTTTGAAGAATCTAAATGTAGTTCTGCTGCTTGGTTCATTTAGTTGTACGGGTGACTAGAGCAGCTGTGGCCACTGAACCGTGTGTAGTAGCTATCGCTTTGAAAAATAAGTGAGAACGATTCTGTTCCAACTCGGATGCGTCTCTAACCATTGAAAGTAGCGTCACTGCCTGACGCAGCGAAGTGGTTTGCTTTGCAGTATGGCTCACGAACCTTAATTAAGTTAAGCATTTATTTACCAATGATGATTTACGCTGATTTTCAATTTGGCAATGTGGTTTGGACGACATGTGTTCGTAACGTGAAGGCAGGTTATTGGTCTCGCACCTAGCTTCTCATGTGTTACTGCAAATATCTTCTGTGGTAGTTGTAGTAGTCTTCATTCTACTGGCGGACTTAATCCATAACGGATTATTAGGTCTGCAGCTAAGTTTCCGGACTCTAGCTAAAACAATGCACAATTTGTACTAGCGTTGCAGTGTTGGACAAACGACTGCAGATAAAATATGATGCGCAGGAGAATTCTGCGCATGATGGTCCCAAAAACCAAGTTTCTCGTGGGAAAATTTTACTTTGTTTTTATAGTTCAAGTTCGGGAACTTAGTTGGGGACATAATATGATACCTGTAACTGATTGTGTACAGTTGGCTCGTTGCAGTGGTGGTTTGGGGGCACTGTGTTGGTTGAGAGGGGCCACGTTCGGTTGTTCACCTTGTATGCAGGGCCACGAGAGGGAAAATCGTTTGTCTTTTTGTCTTTTTTTTATTTGTCTTTTTTATGCAGGGTCAGGGGAGGGAAAATTATTTGTCTTTTTTGGTTCGTGCCGTCATGCACATTTCCGGGTTCAGATCTTTTTGGATTGAGGCGTAGCTATAGAAGTCTTCTGAGGGTGGGGGTACCAAGCGCATTGAAGGGGAGCGAATAAGAGGGGAGGGAGAGATTTTTAGTACAATTGTTAATCTTTGAATTGAGTTTTTAAGAAATCAGTCAATTTTTCGTGGATTAATTGAGAATTGAATTGAAAGTGACTGTGTTCAGTATGTTTGGTACCTGTTTTACTTTGGACTCGAGTAACGGACGAATTTTACTGTTACATTAGGGCCTGGTCGTCGACCCTAGCTCATGAAGGACACTAAAATTATTCTTACGAATTTCCCGTATTAGCACTTAACCGACCGTATTATTCTGGCAATAAGACTGCATTTAACATATTTCGAATACCTAGTTGCAGTTTGAAGCTGCCTTTACCTATTTACAAAAAACCGCGCCATCTTCATAATGAAAGCGAGCCCAGAAATCGGCCTAAATAGCGAAGGGTTAAATGCAAGCCCCGTAATGCAAGCGCGCCGATTGTGCTAGTGTGGAAAGCTGCTTAGGCGGGAGAATTAGTGGGGTAGTTTTGTACTAATGGATGTAGACCACTCATGCTTTAGCCCGTTAACGGCCGCTGCCCAGATGACAGTAGTGCATCCACACGGTGTGCATTTCGAGCGACATTGTGGCCGGCACAGCATCCACGTACGTTAACGGTGACCCTTAACAAGTTAACCCTTATCTATTGCCTCATAGAGTTCCATAAAATAATAAGGTTCTTCTATCAGAATTGCCTAAGTATTGTGTTTGTTTCACACTATGTAGAGAGAAGGGTGCAGTAACGGGTTTATTTACGAACATCATGAGGACTCTTAATTAAACATCCCGAGAAACGTCATCTGTGCCGCTCAGCAGCTCGGTCGAGAGCGGTCGCTCGCCAGACCTGAACGCGTTTTGATTATGACGAATTTCGACTGTGACTTCGAGGGGAATCTCAAGTTTTGCATTCGCGACAGCAGTATTACCGTTGCTGTAGTTAATGGGTACGCAGTCGGCCCCGCGTAAAGCGCTAGATTAGTTCTAGCAGGCAATCGCTTTGCTGTCCTTGCATAGAATGGTATCGACTAGAGCGAGCATCAAATAGCATGGAATGTATTTGTATCATAAGCAAATGAAGCAGGTCACAAGAAGAAAACTGAAAGATAGAGTGGTTGTTTATTCAAGGCGATCTAGCGCTCTGTGCCGGAGACGACTATAGAGCGGTGGCTGCTGGAACCAATCTAGCGCTCTATGCTGGGACAACGGCTGTATCATTTATAGTGTGTATTTTTCTGTGGCCAAGCTTGCGTGTGTGTAGGCGATGTGACGAGAAGCGTTCAAGTCAAACTCTTTAGTTTGACGAATTTCAGACCTTGGAGCGTTCAATTTTCCTGATGCTCGAAGTGAATAACGAAGTGTGCCATGTGCGACTGAGTGGGCTGTGATGCTGGTGTGAGTGCTTTGCGATGCCGCTTTCCATGGACTGTAGACGTTGGTGTCTGTGGGGCACAAGACACTGGCTTCTGTTGGACTTGAGACGCTGGTTTTGTGGGGCACAAGACACTGGCTTCTGTTGGACCTGAGACGTTGGCATCTGGGTATTTGAGCTGGCTGAGACGATAATTTTTTAGTTAGCGAACAGATTCCGTTCATCGTCAACGAATAATTTTTCCTACATCGTTTGTGGATGGCAGCCGAGTTTTGGTTCAAGACGCTGTCGGCGTGATGGCGTAAGCTCCTCTGCAGAAAGAAAGAAAGAGAAAAGAAAATTAGTTTATGCAGGTGAGAACCGTTTTTGGTGTGTGCTGAAGAAGGTAAACGAATGCGGATTTCATAGCAAGTGTTACACGGGGAAGACTAGTGCAGCTCATACCGCTATGAGGAGTCGTTTTACCGCATTTACCTTTCGTTGCGACTGCCGCGTAATTCTTTGCAGTATTTCTGGTAGTGGGAGAGCTTGCCTGACTCTGCGACTCTTGTGTACGCTTTGCTGCTTGCTGGGAGTTGGAGACATTGTCTCGTGTACTCTAACTAGACCGGCGGCACCCCAGTGTGGCCAGGGCATAGGGGTCCAAACATTTTCAAGATATTCAAGATTTATTTGGTGACCAACAACTGGGAACGGGGTACTGGAACGCCTCCTCTTCATAACATTCAAGATTAATTTGGTGAGCAACAGCTGGGAAGGGGGTACTAGAACGCCTCCTCTTCAAAACATTCAAGATTAATTTGGTGAGCAACAGCTGGGAACGGGGTACTGGAACCCCTCCTCTTCAAAACATTCCTGCCAAGCTAACTTTGCCCTTCAGAATGCTGGTTGGAGACCACCGCGTGTGTTCCTCATGTTCGTTTTGTTCTGTCGCTCCTTGTATTCGTTCAGTGGAACATCCTCCGTGTTCGTCAAGCCTGTGTTCTTGTACTTCCAGGTTGGCTTTAAGCAAAGGGATGATCGAGTCTCGTCATATTTAAGATTCGTATATTTATTTCGATGTATATCATATCGTATGTTTCTTGTGTTTAAGTCTTCACTTGTTAGAAGGTTGGATGTTTGTGTTCGGTTAGACAAAATCTGCTGAGCAGTGGTTTTGCTGCCTGGCTGTCGGCCGCCTGCCTAGTTATCTAATGTGCAAAATTTAACTTCGTTGAAACCTTTGGAACTTTATGTATAACGCCCAATTATTTTTGCGATACGGCCGCGGCCAGATTCGTATTGGAAACTAGGAGCAGCTTCATGAAACAATCTCTTGTGGTCCTTTTAGTTTTGGCGGATTTCAATATTTGAACACGTCCGCGCATCGCTAAGATGCACAAGTTGCTGAACTCTCGTTAAATGAAAAAAATTCCTGAATGAAAGTTCACCGTCGCGATGTTGTTTGTAAATCAAGGCGACTTCTCGTGCAAGACGAATGTAGTCTAAAAATATTTACCTCCCCCTCTTTCCTTAGAAAAACATGAAATAAACTTGAATTAGCATTTGTATGTACATATTTACTGTATATTGTAGCGGGGTAGACGTGCGGTGATGTCTGTTTAAAGTCCAATTCTTTTAAACTGCAAATATGGAATTAATAATTAGCTTATATTTAGAAGTCGAGTGGGTGTCGAGGGTCGATCTGGAAGTGAACAAAGAAATGAGGGTTTGCATTTCATGGAACTTGTGTTTTATGTCTCATGCGCTGCCGGAGCCATCAATTTCCTGTTGTGTGTCGCGTAAACTTTAAGTTCTAAACCTGGGAAATATATGTCGAGTAAATGGGATGCATGTATTAGGAAAATTTGCCATATGAACCAGGTGCATTGGCCATATAAGCCTGGTGTGTTGGCTAGGGATATCAAGTGTATTAGCCGTGTAACCCAGGTGTATTGATTAAAAATGTATCAAGTGTATTGACAGTATATGTGAGGTATATTGGCCGTATAGTTTAGGTATATTGGCCATATATGCCAGGTATACTGGCCATACATGGCAGGTATACTGGCCGTATATGCCCAGTGTATTGGCCACATGTGCCAGGTGCATTGGCCAAATATATGCTATAGTATATCGGCCAGATATACCTTTGTAAATTGGTCAGGTGCACCAAATATATGGATAAATTTATATGCCCTGTATACTAGGATATCTCAAAGGCCCTATGTAGCATCCAATATATGTGCCGCTCAAGTTGGCTGGTTTAATTGCATATTTAATTTTGGAAGTGCAGTAAAATATTCTTTCTAAATATTTTTATTTTTGCCATCGAGTTGATTTGACGGAGTGACGCAGGCACGCCCTGTAGACGGCCAGCACGTCTGAGCCCACGGTTCGATCCCCTCCGTGATGCTAGTTGAGCGACTCGCCCTCGCGAGCGAAGTATAAAGAAGAGTCCACCCTTGCGGTCCTGGGCAGAGCGCAGTTGAAAAGCAACATTTGTTATGAAATAGTAACTCGGTCTCAAACGTCAAGAAACGTTATTGAAATGAGAAAAAAGCCCGTTTTCAGAACGCCATTGCCATCATTCAAAGGATATTGTATACTAACTACAGTTTTAATAGATACTACCTAGGAGGGGTACCTGTCACCTACTACACCCCGGAGGGACACCTGTCACCTACTACACCTAGGAGGAACACCTGTCACCTACTACACCTAGGAGGAACACCTGTCACCTACTACACCTAGGAGGGACACCTGTCACCTACGACACCTAGGAGGGACACCTGTCACCTACACCTAGGTGAGACACCTGTCACCTTCACCTAGGAGAGACACCTGTCACCTACACCTAGGTGAAACACCTGTCACCTACACCTAAGAGTGACACCTGTCACCTACACCTAGGAAAGACACCTGTCACCTAGGAGCAAAACTCGACTAGGATGAGCTGCCCAGTTTGTTGCTCTCGCCATATTTTCATTACTGACGTGTAAGTTATCGAGCTGAAATGCAAGGCAATTCTTTTGATTGCGTTTTTTGCGTGCGGAAACTACGAAAGACGACGACTCTGTAACCAGAGTACGAGCCCCGTGCAGATCTCTGATGACACTAAGTAGCGTAATAATTGTTGTTCGTGAGAATGAAGTGTGATTTCCTAACTGCCCTAATTACGAAATAATAAAAAACGCCCCTGATTCCCCCTTGGCCTCTTGGTATTCTACTTGATCTCGATTTACCAGCGGCAATTACATCGAGAAAAGGCAAGTTTGAAAACTCGATGACCTGACTACAAAAGTGAAGTTCTAGCGCAAGAATAATTTTATTTTAAGGTGTTTAGTTACAGAGAAATGCAAAACTATGTTTTTAACTCAAGGGTGAGACTGAATAAAAGTTTCGTTACGAGCATAAGTGTAGAAATAAGCGTTTGGTTTTCAAAGGCATAGTTTCCTGTACGACTCACAGCAAAAACGTACGCGTCTGTTGCAAAGAATTTGCCTTTGAGAGGCCGAGCGCAGAGAAAATAGACGTCAGCACAAGCTCCGAACAATTCATTTCCACGAGCGCTGTCCCAGTGAAATTACAGACGTTGATTTCTAATCAGTCTAATTTTTGCACCGCTTCTTCGATAATTGACTACACAGAGGAGATATCTGCGCTTAAGCGGCCAAAATTATATATAATTATTGACGCTCCGGAGTATAAGTTAGGGAGCGTTAAATGGACCGTTTTAATCATAGCTACTCGCACGAGACACGACATACTTTAGTATTTACCCTTTACCTCGCAAAGACCAATCAGAGCAGAGTTTCGACAAGAGTCAAACTCCAGTCCTGACGTCGTACGGCACCAACAGTTACGTGCGGGCGTCGACGTTTTCTGCAAAATTTTAGGGCACCGTCAGCCTTTCGCCCATCGCTCAGTGGTGACAATTTTCAGATGACGCTGTCGAAACTTCTCTGTTTTGGATTCCTCTCGAGTCACTGTGCCCTGTAGGACAAATAAAAAGATTAGTTTTGTAAACTGCATGTGTTCCAGGTCCACCTCCTAGCTTTGGTGCAAACTACGTATTTTGCTCGTTAGTGGTGCGTTGCGTTTATTCGATTTTTGATGTTAATATTAAGGAAATATTTACGTCTATTTATTTACAGCAAAATGCTTTAATGGCAGGAGCATGCACGGTTCTGCGTTAGGCTTATTCAATTTTTAAAATTAAGATTAGAGTTATATTTAAGTGTCACCTCGATTTATTGGAAGAGATTTTAATAGCAGAAACGTAAAAGGAATAGCGTAGATTTTCACTCATTTTGTCAAAGCAGCACAATATCTCGATCGGTTACATTCGAGCGTCGAACACGAAACTTGCATCCCACATTATGATGCACGCGTGTTTTGTAACTCTTGAAATCAACACAGGAAATATTGTGTTACCCTTAATCTTGAGCTTTTATAAAAATGAGGAAAAAAGTGAATGTGCGCATCAAATTCCAACAAAATCGAGAAAAATTATTTGGCAAGAGACAGAAAACAAAGTTTGCAGTTTTCGTTGCGTGGCTTCAATAGCGTTCAGGTTAGCGCGATGGCCTCGCATCCGGGACGTTCAGGGTTCGAATCCCGGCACAGGCGAGGTATTTCACGTAACCAGGGATTACTTCCCTTTGGAAAGGAAGCTTAAACCACACGTTCCTCACATCCCTCACCACGCCAGTAGTTGTGGGCTGTGAAACCCCAACGGTAAAACATGTTGGAATTCATAAAGGTTCTTTTTTTTAGAGTTGGTAGACACCGTTTTACAATGGAGTGAGAAACGACGTATAACTATGAATTAGACTTAGGAAATACACTATTCTGGGCCTAAATAATCTACTAGGATTCTAGACCAGCCTATTTATGAAGAAAAAAGATGAGGAGTAAAAACAATCATGTTAGAATTAGGTTAACTTTCGAAATGTGTAAAATGTAAACGAAAGAAATGAAACTCGAAGGGTTTTCGTTATCTCTACTATGCCGTAGTCTATGCGTGGCTTCAATTATACCAAAATTTCGCGATGATTCGAGACAGCCGTTGGAACGGTCACACATTTCGTAAGGCAGGAACAGGTTTGCCATGCTTAGTTAAAAAATTGTATTATTCTAAGGATTTTGTAATCCTCACGTTTTTTACCATGTATTTAAAAAAAAATATCAGTTTAAAATAATCGTACTCGAGTTATTAAAGTACCACAGAAAATGCTATTTACTGATACTGTCAGTGTTGTAAACTTTTTGTTTCCGAATTCAAACCTTAGGTTAGTTTTAAGCATGTATTAATGATATTGTTAAAAAATCTCTTTATGAAAAAAATTAAATCCGATGCGTTTATCTTTTTCTACGCCTGAATTTTGAATTCATATTGATATTTTGCAGATATGTGAAAAAATAGATGATATTGCACCAAAACAATCGTGAAAATATGTTCAAGCCATTTGCAGTGAAATTTATTTTCGAAAACACTGGGTAAAAGAAACTTCATCAAAATCAAGAGAAGGTATTCGGCATACGGCAGAAACCCGACTGGATGGCAGGTTCGGTCACGTCACTAACTAGCGGTTATATACAGAATTTAAATTTCATTTCACTATGTGGTAACATTAAAAATGTGGAAAACCTGCACAAATTAACGCGTGCGTTGCTGCAATGAAAGTTCTTTTCGTAGCTTCAAGCTAGTTTCACATTTTAAACGTATTTAAGTTAGTGGTTTATGAAGTAGGGTGTCTAGCCCTGAGTATAAAAGAAGTACAACCGTGACTATGAAAAAGTACAATCGTGGCAATGAAAAAGTACAATCGTGGCTGTAAAAAAGTACAATCGTGGCTGTAAAAAAGTACAATCGTGGTTGTAAAAAAGTTAAATCGTGGCTATGAAAAAGTAAAATCGTGGCTATAAAAAAGTACAATCGTGGCTGTAAAAAAAGTACAATCGTGACTGTAAAAAAGTGTAATCGTGGCTATAAATTACATATTTGACGCTCGCACCAGCCTCGTCCGGTAAAATAACATCATCTGTGCAAGTCCTCTGAAAATAAAAAATAAGCAATATAAATTACACTACAAGTGCCAGTGGGAAAATACGCATTTCTAAAATAAGGGAGAAAGACTATAACCAAATAAAGAGAGTTCCTACATGGTCAACCTTCTAGTAGCAAAACTAGTAGCTGAGCTTTAACACGGTTACTCCGATTCTGCACACAGGTAAAATTACATACCGACAAATATCTTTACTGTGAATTTAAAAATGAAAGATTTTGGTTTTACAAAATTGGTTACTCTATTAATTTTCTTTCTAATCAGAATTAGCTTATTCGATTGATGAACACAAATTTGAAGAAAACTCGAAAATGTGTATTTGCACGTGATAGTGCTTTGGTTACATTAGGTTAGGGTAGATGATCGCGTGTACCATATATGACCCACTTCGGAGTCAACGTGTTAAATAATATTCCAAGGGTTTTTCATTCAAAGGACGTAATTTACATTAGGACCGCATGGCGAGAGCGATCTATAGCGTTGGATACGTTGTGGTATAAGGTCGAGGCATAGCGTGACAGTCCGAAGTTTCACTTTCCATTAATAATTTGGATTCCGCTCTTCACATCCTTGAGTGCGAAAGTAGTCCGTTGCGCGACAAGAGATTCAAGAAGTATTAGCAAAGTCATTAAACGGAAAACGAAAGGGTGCCGTCACAATGTGCCCGACATAAATGTTAGACCTGCAGTCTGCCCTGCAACACCACGGCCCTCCTCAGCACACACAGAGCACATGGGGAAATTTTCCTGCTCGGGCTCGGTGAACTTGGGATTAAAAAATTGCAGGTTTTGCTGCTCAGGTACGGCTACATTTAAAGTGAAAATAGGAAATTCTGATAAAGAATTTAAACTCATCAAAATCCCGTTGTTTCAGTATTTTCATTGTAAACGCATCTTGAGCTTGCATTTAGAGAGTTGAAATCACGGTAATATTTACTGAGTTAGTTTTCCAGAGGGAGAATTTTGCGCGTAGTGAATGAAAACTAAACACTTTTTCCTTACGCACTCGTGAATATTATTCGACCGCTCAATTTTAACGATGATTAGCACCTTTCGTTGAAATGTAAAAATCATCACCTAGATGAAATACGATGAACCATCGGCAAAGGAGAGAAACTCGGGGGCGAACCCTTCATCAGCTCGTTCTTGTTGCCATTACCTATCCTATTCGACGTATTACTTCATATTGTAAATTTGAAAATGTTTTCTGCTTACGTGTTTTCACCTTCAATTTTCAAAATACTCAGAAGAGCTACGCAGCCGCTCCTGCCAGCCCGCTCACCAGGACCCCAGGCATGCCGAGTGGACGAGCATTGCTATTTTCAAATTTATTTAAATTCTCACCTGCCTAAATTCACTTTCCAAAAATCTGGAACGAATGTAAAATTGGCATAGTTTACTCATTCATGTCTTTTTGCATTCAAAAGTTCATTCAACGCGCGAAAAACAACAACGAAAAAGGTTAGATTTCAGCAAGAAATAAGTCTCGGCTAGCACAGAATAATATTAATTAATCATTTTACGTTCAGTGGATTAAAAGTTCATAAGCCGTTATCACTTCAGAGGTTATAGGTATTTTTTTTTTGTAAACTCACACATTGATGTCAATACTTGAGAAGATGGTATGAATATTATTAGACCACATAGGGCCCATTTGCCAGCATAATAAATCTGTAAATCTGGCTTTTTGCAAGCATAATAAATATTGCAAGCCCATTTGCAAGCATAATAAATATGTAAATTTGGCTTCTTTTTGTGTCGGCCCTCGCAACTTCCATTAGGAGACAACTTTGTAATAATTATTGTAATCTTATCAATTGTTCACCATCGGAATAATTCAAGGCATGCAAGGTTAACATTACTTGCAAAAAACTAAACTCGATTTACTTATAACTTTCCGGCATCTGATCTCTCTACTATCAACAAAAAAAGAATCTAATGATAGTGGAGAAATGATCGATTCTTGATTAAACGCTTTATTTAGCTACAATCGACATTCATTTTAATAATTAACCAATTTGGCTGAATTCTTTCGAGTAAAATTCTGTAATCGAATTCGACAGCCACGAAAATTCAACCTAATTTGGGCCAGATGCTGCGATCATTTTCAATTACGCGAGCTTTATTCTTCGCAATCTAGTGCTCCCAATTCCTCAACTCTTTTCATACACATATGCAGCATTTTAAAATGATAAGAAGTCGAGTAAAGAAATTATAACCGTGCGTCAGGACCTCCATGTAACGTGAATTTTGTTCCCGGCAATTTTCATTACCAAACTTTTTTATCGTTTATCGAAGTACTGGAAATGCGCGTAATATCCATGAAATTCTGCTCTTGTATTATCCTAGTATTATAATTATCACTTATTTTAAAGAAATGCAAATTTGAAAAAAAATTAATCCCTTAACCTCAACATTAATCCATAGGGTATGATTTTCATTATTGCATAGGGCATGATTTTAATTAATGCATAGGGTATGATGTTAATTAATGCATAGGGTATGATTTTTTATTATTGCATAGGGCATTGTATTAATTAACGAATAGGGCGTAAGATGCACACGGTATAATAATTTAATGCATTACGTATTATATCAAATAACAAACAAGGCATAATATGCATAGGGTATAATATGAATTATTGAATATGATATAAAATGGCAATTACGCTTTTACGGGTGCACTTACGTCATGCGATGCTTCAGCGCTTTAAATAAACCAAAAATCTAATGTATTCAGACAGTTTCAGGGCTTTAACTTAACTAATAATCTAATGTAATCTGACGTGTTAGCTCCATAAACTAATAATCTGACGTAATCTACCATTTCAGCGCTTTAAACTATCTAATAATCTATTGTAATCTGATGTGTTAACTCCATAAACTAATAATCTGATTTACTCCACCGTTTCAGCGCTTTAAATTAACTAATAATCTAATGTAATCTGACGTTTGCGTGCTGCAACACTCTGACCACATCGTGCACCACATATGGTACACGCGATCATCTAACCTAACTTAGGCAAAGTAGTAAAAGATATGAATACAAATTTTTGGGTTTTCATGAAATTTAGTTTTTTTTTCTCATATATGTTAGTTTACATTAAAATAAAAATTAATAGGACAACCAAATTTGTCAAACAAAATCCTTCATTTTAAATTCACAACCGAAATATCTGTCGACGTGAAATTTTACCTGTATGGAGGAATTGAGGTCGAAGTGTTAACACTTTGCCTCCGAAGTGGGCCATTATGTTATGGTGCACGCGACCGTCTAACCTAACCTAACATAACCAAAGTTCTAACATACATGGATAGAAATTTTCTCGTTCCAAGAACTTTGTGCTGAGTACTCGAAAAGGCTGGTTAAGATACGAAGAAAAATTAATACGATAACCAAGTTTGTGAAACTAAATTTATCATTTATTTTTAAATTCACCTCGGAGATATTTGTCAACTTGGAATGTCTCCTGTGGGGAGAATAGCAGTCAAAGTGTTAACACGTTGACTACGATTCTCCACACAGGTAAAATTACATGCCGACAAATATATCTACTGTGAATTTAAAAATGAAGGATTTTGGTTCCATAAATTTGGTTACTTTATTAATTTTCTTTCTAATCAGAACTAGCTTATTCGATTGATGAGCACAAATTTGATGAAAACTCGAACATTTGTATTTATACATGATAGTGCTTTGGTTACATTAGGTTAGGTTAGATGATCGCGTGTACCATATATGACCCACTTCGGAGTCAACGTGTTAAAATATTACCTTTGCTCTCTATTCTAAAGTTAGGTCGGTAGTGAAGGTATTGTTCAATCCCGTTACTTCCGACAGGTGTTTGAATGTCAAACAACACTGTCGTCAGACATTGACTGCTCGTGTGAAGGGTACCATAGTGATTACTGTCGCATATCTCGAGTTCTTAAATACTTAAGTTTAATGTTTCTTTCATGCGTGCATTGTTCTAAGTTTGACAACTTGTAGAAAAAGTTGAACACGCTTGTAAATTCATATGGTTTCTTATCGATAATAAGTTTCATTACATTCGATACCGAGTGAAGATTAACTGAGTAATGACTTAACGTATAGTTAGAAACTTTAACTTTCATGTAGATACGTCCCACGAGCACTTCTATTTGGTATGTTGGACGGTGCTTTTGGGTTTTAAATGAATTGATTCCGTCCTGTTATTTGTGATACGTAACCGTAAAACTAAGCCGGCCTGGATAAATAAATATTCTTAAGCTAAGTCCAGTTCGCTCTCCCTGGTGTCTGGATTAGGGTGTTACAGATGCTTCGATTTAGATCTAGAATTTTACAAACGTATAACTAAAGCTGAATTTCGATTTTCTGCTATAAAATATCGGAATTAAACTGGACCCCATCTATAATTAACACCCGAGCGTCTTGAACCGATTTGTTATGAACTTTCCTTATTCACATATTTTTACGATTTATGAAGATTTTTAATCAAGGAATAAGTGACTTCGAACTAGCCGGTGAATCCATATAGAGTTACATGCTTATGTTTATTCGTTAATATGTTTAGTTAGCAAGGAAATAACACAACTGTGCCATATCGGTAACTCTTTCTTTCCCCGTTAATATTCACTAACCGGAGTTAATCAAAAAACTTTGAATCTTAAAACGGAACTATATGTGAAACTTTTTTTAACTTCCCTCTAACCTTTGAATTTGAAACGGAACTGTATGCGAAACTTTTTTAACTTCCCTCTAACCTTTGAATTTGAAACGGAACTATATGAGAAACTTTTTTTAACTTCCCTCTAACTTTACGAATCCTCTCCCAAGAAATGAGCCAGCCTATTGAGAACATTGCGCGACCCACCTTGGAGCTCGACCTGGTGCACCTGCTGGAAGTCCATCTGTAGCTTTCCTCCTGTCATGGCAACAGATTCTGGTTACTGGACTGCTCCTGCTGGAGGGAGTGTAAATTCCTGTGCATATGTCGCTGAGGGGACACGCGAAGCGTCAAAGGCACCCAGTGGGGCACGTAGCGTCGGGAATACCCAAATCTCGAAACCAATGATAGCGATAGAATTGCGCTTTTTGAATGTCCATGCTCATCAAACCGTAATAAATTTTTATTCCATCAGACATGAATCTACGATCTGATGGCATTTTAAAATTTAAATCAATAGCGACTTTAATTCGAAAGGCTCTTGTACGGGAATAGTTTCATAAACAAAAATTACGATTACACTGTTTGAGAAAACCCATTGAGGTAAGAAACCAAAGGACTGACGAGTACAGAGGCATCGAACTCCACAGGCAAAGGTAAGACTTTAATAGAAATAGAATTGACGTCATCGCAAAGCCTATCGGTACAGTAACAAAAATGAACTTCCGTCCTTTTTTTTTATACTTGTCATTACGTTTTGACTTGAACTGAGCTCTCGCCGTTTTGTAAGATGCCCCTCACCTCGCAGCCCATGTTTTATTTCTATTTAGTATGGAAACTCATCTTGGCGCAAAGTTGATCGAACTCATCTATCGCACAAGGTTGATTGCGTTATTTTAGATGGATAGAGTTACATGTTTTTTCAAATATTTGAAATTTTAACCGTTTGTAAATCGTAGTATAAAATTTACTTTTATTTGCTTGTTCATAAACTTAAGGTCACGGATTCGAATTGTACATTATTTCATAAATTATTGAAGAACCAAGTTTTCATTGCCCTCTATCTTGCTCAAAAACGCAGAAAAAGCCACCATGCACTGAGCTCCATTCCGGCAAATTGAATCGTCGGACGTGCCCACACGTCCACTGGGACGCAAGTGTGGGCGAAAGAATCTATATACTCTACTTTGACTGCAGCTACGGGTTACCCAGAGTAGCTACGGCTCACCCAGAGCCGTTACGGCTCACCCAGAGCCGCTACGGCTCACCCAGAGCCGCTACGGCTCACCCAGAGTAGCTACGGCTCACCCAGAGTAGCTACGGCTCACCCAGAGCAGCTACGGCTCACCCAGAGTAGCTACGCCTCACCCAGAGCAGCTACGGCTCACCCAGAGCCGCTACGGCTCACCCAGAGCAGCTACGGCTCACCCAGAGCAGCTACGGCTCACCCAGAGTAGCTACGGCTCACCTAGAGCACCTACGGGTTACCCAGAGCACCTACGGGTTACCCAGAGCACCTACGGGTTACCCAGAGTAGCTACGGATTACCCAGAGTAGCTACGGGTTACCCAGAGTAGCTACGGGTTACCCAGAGTAGCTACGGATTACCCACAGCCACTACGGGTTACCCACAGCCGCTACGGGTTACCTTGAGTGGTTACGGGTTACTCAGAGTAGCTACGGGTTACCTTGGGTAGTTACGGGTTACTCAGAGTAGCTACGGGTTACCTTTTTCCCAGCTGTTCCCTGCCGAGACGTGCAGCGTCGCTCGAGTCTCCCAGGCGCTGCTTGGGAGCCTGCGACATTCCTCAGCACCAAGTCACCAAAACACTGCAAAAAAAAAACCTTCAATGCGTCACGATTGAGGAATAACGTCTGATAAAAGCAACATCCCGAACAAGAAATATTCTCAAGAAATATGCTATGCAAGGGCATTGAAATCTACGTACCATTAAAGAGCGTTAGTTACAACAATGTGCTGCGAGATAATCATATTTAGTACAGGTTCTGAAAGTTCAGTATTGAAAATGTTTAATGAACACAATATTATGAAATAAATTTTCGTTAAGTCAAGAACCCCTCACTTTGATACGTATGATCAAATGTTAGGATCAAATTTCTAGGATAAAACTTCGAATATGTAACACTTTTAGGTGTAAATTGTGGATATCACCACACTAACCCGCAACAATACCGGGGCCTCACGAAGGATTTTAGTCCTGGAGAAAATTATATCAACTTAAAACTAGGAGAAAGAATATGAAATTTGTGCTTCTAATTTATGAGCAACGAAGACAAAGCCAAGGTGCGCGTGTGGCAAGAAAATGTATGTTCTGTACATTAGATTAGATTATATTAGTTAGTTTAAAGCTCTCTACCCACATAAAATGTGATCCAAAGCGAACAAAAAGAAAAGGTTATTTAATATGGACTTAAGAATACGGAAAATTTATGCACTAGTTTGTTTCGACACCAAATTCCCGGCGACAGCAAAATTCCCGGAACTGTACAGTTCCTTGACTTCCGCCCCTGCTCCAGAATTGAAAGCAAAGTTAGCATTCGATGCCCATATTTGGGTGTCTTCCGACACTGTTTTCAAACTTGGACTGATCGTGTGAAGGGCCATCAACACTTTCACTACCAACTTATCAAATCTGCATCACCACCGTAAAAGCTATAATCTCGAATAATAAAAAAAACACTTCGTTCATGCAGGAAATTGTGAGACTGGATCTGGTGTGAATGAGTTGACCTTGAGCCCGCAACAGCAGGACGGGTAGCAGATTCATTTCATTTTGCACCACTCAAGTTCATTTGCTTCACAATACATGAAGCGTTGAGTTTGCACCAAAGAGCGAACGATGCAAGAAATTAACGCCGGTGACCTTTAATATATATGGGCTGGAAGTTTGAAAATTGCTCGAACTGCCTAATTAGGTGATATGTTTTTACAGATATCAAGTTTTTTACCGGATGTTGGTAATGGGCGATGTTAAACACGCGTGTTAGATCAATTAACTCTTTTTAATTAACTTATTACAGCCCAAAAGGACAATATCGTCCAGCTTCATAAGGGTGCTGCAACGTTATCATTAAAAGCTAAATGAAGTCTTATTGCACATACACATAAGGCTGCAGCTGGTTTATTGTGAAAAAATAATTGCTGCCTTATAGCCGAAATAATTTGAGATTTCAAAAGTCAAATCTAAAAAGGTACAAGCATCATGAATTCATTTTAATACTTTTTTTGCAGTTTAAAAGAGTAACGTTTCCGTTCATTATTTTATTAAACATTAGGCACTGGCGGGTCAAGGTGCTTTTTAGAGTCCGAAAAATGGCGAGTTCAGTAAGACNCTGGGGGGAGCAGGAATGCAAGGGGAACACAGAAATTCAGCTGCGAATATTTCAAGTGAAGAGAAAAAGACAGAAGCACAAATATTTCATAAGTCTGAAATGCGTTTTTTCTTAAGTGAAAGACCCTTTGTAGAATAATTATGAAGTTGTTTTGAAAATGCTCTGTTACTAAACAGCCTTCAGTATTTTTTCCATTAAAAATTTTCAAATTGAAGTGCTTTCAACTGTCATTTGGGTGACACAAGAAATGATCCGCTGGTGTGCGTGCCGCCGTGAATATACTCAGAATGTTCAGCATCACATCGACCAATTAGTCTTCCTTTTTTTCAAATAATTTCAACACATTTTGGATCATACTTGCAAATTATCACGAAGAACACAAAGACAGTGACCTAGTCGACAATTTTTACCGCACAAAATAAGTTTTCTAAATGTGAAATTGAAAAAAGCATGGTAGAGAATCCCACTATATAATAAAAACTACCCAGGGCTACTTGCTCGGTTGGTCCATCCGTCCGTCTCTGTCACGCTCATAACACTAACTGCGATTCTTCACATAGGAAAAAATTTCATATCGACGAATATCTCCGTTTTGAATGTAAAAATCAAGTCTTTTTCCCAAATTTAGTTATCCTATCACTTTTCTTTCTAATCAGAACTAGTTTATTCGATTGATGAACACCAATTTGACAAAACTTGAAAATTTGTATTCATGCATGATAGTGCTTTGGTTACATTAGTTTAGGTTATATGATCGCTTGTATACCATATATGGCCCACTTCGGAGGCAAGGTGTTAATTGAGGAATTAGATAGAAGATAATTCTCGAGGCAATATTTCTAACTAATCAGTGAGAATGTCAGAGAAAACAGTCCGTATCAGTGATACTGAAAATAATATTATTTCACGTCAGAGTTACCATAAATAAAAGGGCATCTTAAGAAATTACCATCATTTGTCCAGCCATTTATGGTGGGGTGCGTCTACTAGTTATTAAAATTATTAATTAGTTCAAAGCTCCCTGGATTCATCAAAGGCGATTTCATGAGAACGAAAAGAAGGGACCATTTAACACAGACTGTAGGGCACGGGGAATCAATGCACAGGAGTGTTCCTACACAGGATTCCCTACGCATATAAACAGCAAGCTATGAAGGAAGAAAAAGAAAGTATGAAGAATAATCAGCGAAGATGACATGAAAATGGAAAAAAGGGGGTGCAAAAGATAAAAGTCTCGAAGGGATGTCTTTAGCTGAAGCAATCTAACGGCTCTCCCCTGGAGTCACCAACGTGGATGAGAATACGCAGTAAAAAGCCTCTAGTGCAAACAATAATGCTGTACAGTAAATTTTAGTAATGAAACTCAAACTTACTCATGTCGTTTCACATTCTTCATTAACACTTTTCTTATTAATCTTATTAACGCCCCCACCACCTGCAGCGGTCAAACAAAGTCACTGGTAGCTAACGCAATATCACTCATCATACATGACCTATAATTTATAAATTCACTCAAAATTATAACACACGCCCTCCACTAGAGAACTCCAGCCTGGTAGCCAAGATTCTAATTAGTATCTCAACTACTCTTGGCTACCCTGGTAGCTAAGATACTAAACAAGTATCTTATCTACAAAAAAAAAGTTGGTGGCGAAGACTAAGCGAAGAGACCATAAATTTTGCATCGTAAAGCTAAGATGCTAAGTCTCTACAAATTTAGTTTTTACATACCCAAAAAACGTTGGTAGCACAGAGACGACTTATTTGGCGACGACTTACTTGGCGACGACTTACTTGGCGACGACTTGGCGACGACTTACTTGGCGACGACTTACTTGGCGACGA
>VOMN01047902.1:0-27513 GCA_014899125.1 Orchestia grillus | reverse complement strand
ATTCTAAAGAAAAGGGTGTGGAAGCTGGAAAATTCCACACCTGATTGTTTAAATTTGTTTGGTGAGAACAACATCTGAAGAAATATGTTACATATTTCACCAATTTATTCACATGAGAAACAGGTAGACAAATGAAATAAGCCCAGAAACAACCATCGATGTAAAAACAAAACATAACCTTCAACACTAAATTTTCAGGATTTCATGGACATTTCTGAGGAGCACTAACATCAAGATAAACATTAGTAGGGACAAAATTGCCAACAGAGCACCAGTGCAGAGGTCAGGGCTAGTACATGCCCACCTGTTCTGAGTGCTCAGTTCTTGGCATGCTGAAACCTCTTCCCATGTATGACTCCTTTAGGGGAGCATCACAGAGACAACTTTGCTTTATGAGGGTCAAGAAAGCATCAGAAATTAGCACTGCACACCAGATTGGCAAGCATACCAACTTAACTTAAGCACTGTTTAACTTAAAACCTAAGAGTTTAACACTCAAGTTTCAACTTGCAAGATCGTATATGGTGCCTGCAGACAGGATTCATAATCTGATCGTAGGGACTGTATTTTTTTACTTCAGCTCAAACTATTTATTGTAGGTTAAGTAAAATTGCACAAACTATCTGAAACTATACATAAAGAAGGTACACCAAATTTTAAGTTTGTATTCAAAATAATAAAAAGTTCAGAAACATTAAAGAAACAGGATGAAGTAAACACAAACAGTTTTGTAGCTAATAATCCATTTTACACCCATTTTTTTGAAATAAATTTACCAAATCTATGTAAGTTTTGTACTTTAAAACAAGGTTCATACAAATATGGTATGTGAAATTTTGGTTAATTTTGCTTTTCCAATCATTTCCAGTCCTAAATTTCATAGGAGTTTTGCCCAAATGCAGGACTTACAGTTCTTTCCCCAAATTTTTTATTTGATTAAGGTCTGGCAACTGGGATGACCATTCTAATGCATTAATGCTCGTCTAATTGGAGCATTTCATTCAGTCGTCACTTTAACTATTTGCTCTGGGCTAATGTCATGTTAGAACCCCTATCTTTGTGCTAATGCTAGTTTGAGCATCTCGTAACATTATGGATCTTTACAATGCTTCACAGTAGAAATGATGAATGATCCATACTAAATTTCAAGAGGTTGCTTTTCAGTATACGGTGTAAGAACATATCAATATAGAGAAAGCAATGGAACTATAAGATAATATTACAAGGTTTGAGTAACCCAAAGAAGATGGCTTGGAACTCTGGACTAAGACTAAGATAGTTCCAACATGACTACCTCAAAACAAATAAATAACAGAAGTGATGACTGAATGGAATGGTTCAATTGAGATAATTTCAATTTATTAGAATGGTCATCAGAGTCACCAGTCTTTAATCCTATCAGAAATTTGCAGCAAGAGCTGAAGGTCCCCCATTCATGCAAGACTCTTGAAAATAACAAGAGCCAGGAAGTCCAAAGAGACAGGAGAGAGCCAGAAAGTTCAAAGAGACAGGAGAGAGGTAGGAAGTCCAACGAGACAGGAGAGAGCCAGGAAGTCCAACGAGACNAGTCAAAAGAGAGAGGAAAGAGCCAGGAAGTCAAAAGAGGGAGGAAAGAGCCAGGAAGTCGAAAGGGGGAGGAAAGAGCCAGGAAGTCAAAAGGGGGAGGAAAGAGCCAGGAAGTCAAAAGAGGGAGGAAAGAGCCAGGAAGTCAGAAGAGGGAGGAAAGAGCCAGGAAGTCAAAAGAGAGAAGAAAGAGCTCCAATAGAAACAGAAGGGACCAAAATTGCTACACCTACGCACAGGTGTCCACATCAGATTCCCTGTGCATAAAAACCAGGGTTGGAGAGCTGGAGGGTTTGGGGAGAGTAAGAATAAGACTTCTAGAAATGATGGGAGTCTAATTAAATGTTGTTCAACAGGCTTTATCTGTTTATTTTTACCAGCTACATAAGTGCACTTCAGGCTGCTCTTTGACTAATTATCATTATCATTACTAACCCTTTAATGTCTTGAATCAACTATACACAGACCAAAGGCTGCAATGACGCAGAAACTAACTGAAGCCATCTTATTTCTGCAGACAAACTTTTAAATTTGTATTTTCAAATTTCAATTCCTTAGTCTATGATGCTGGTTCCTAACCTCATTTATTATATTGCCAATTTACCAATTTTTTCCAAATTTATGTTAGTATTACCCATATCATGTATGCTTAAACACAGTAAAATTATAGATTCTGCAATGAAATCAATATATACAGGTTATTAAAGTAATTTGACATAACATAGACCACGCTGGAGGCTTAGAATTGCTTATTATAATTACATATTTTTAATTTTGCATGACAGTAATATCTGATACAGTACATAGAACTAGATAGTTTCAACATTTCAGTGAATAGAATAAAAACTAAAACATTTGTATAACCATACTTGTACCATGGCTACTCGTATATTTTTTAGGGAAAAAAGCTACTTTGATAGAAACTCAGACAATATTAACTATTATCCCTTGTAACATTCATTCGTAAATGATAATTAAAATTTTTTGCAAGTTGAAACCTAATTTAAATTGTAAAATTGAAGAACTCGTTCATTTATTAAATTTAAATTATCATTAAACAGAAATTAATGTAATTCTTATTAGTCCTGAAAACTATGAGTGATAAGCCAACTCCACAATTCACAATATTCTGTTGCGAGTGGAATGAACTGGTGATATTCTGGCAATATCGTTATTTGGAAATTTTTGTCCAAATTATATATATATACATATCCTGGAATTGCATCCTTATAGCAGTAGCAAAAAAAAATGTAAGTATACATATACACATATAATTAATAAAATATTTTGTTTCATTGTTGACTGTCTTAGCTTAATTGTTTTACGTTGAGGAGTCAGAGTCAGATATTTTGGAATTACAGGTGTTGAAGTTAAAATTTATGGAATTCTAGGAGTCCGACCTTTTACCTTCTAATTCTGCTGCCTTGATAGAAACAACAAGTTAAGAAGAGGAAGAAAAAACAAAGAAGGGATAAAAATTGAAATAAGCAAAGTGGGCATGAAAGATAAAAGTCACAAAGGCCTATTTATAGTCAAGGTAACCTAACGGTGCTCCCTGAGGCTGTCATTTCTCATAGCATATGATAGACCAACCTACTTTCCTGACCCTAGTCTATCCCTCAAAAATAACAAAAATTCAAAAATATCCCAATCAGGGTTTTTCAGGATTGGACGTGATGAATTAAATGTTAGCATTGACCAAAATTAGGAAACTACACCCCTTGCATTGGAAGTAAAAAAAACTCTAGCCAAACTATTTATCGTAGTAATTTTGACAGGTACCATTACACTTCACTACGCTACTACTCATGACTATAATAGTGACATTTGTGAGAGCTATGTGCTTACAGCCTCTACCCAATCCTATTTACAAGTTACAATGCTGTCAATGAAAAAAAACTGTATAGTTTTATACAAGACATCTGGAGCAATTCAGGACCAGTGGCCTACACTGCAGACTGAGGACTGAAGCACCTTGAGTGCATGGAATTTCTTACGTCTAAAACTTGGGCAACAGAGTTCAACATTTTTATCACACCTTTAGCTAATGAAAAACTATTATAGTTTGTCTTGACTTGACCAAATACTTCCAAAATCAGTTTGATTTCAATTATCAAATATGCTATGTCAAACCTAATTTTCTGCATATATGCTAATTGCAGCCTTTAGATGATTGATCTTAAAATTGTAAGTCTTGAAATCTGGCTCTGTAAGACTGATCAAAAGTTCAACAAATTTTAATTAAGTTAGGAAAAGTAGAATATTTTTCCCATGATTCATTAATGATTCATGGATGTTTGCTCTTAGAACCTACACATCATATTTGGCTTGGTAAATAACCATTCAAATTGATTCACCATAACACTCAAAAATTTAGAGAACAAATTATATTTTTCAATTTTTCAAAGCTAAGCTCTGAAAAAAAAAAAAAAAATCTGAAGGACAATAGATATTTGATATTTAATGTAAATAAATGTTGGCTGTAGAATTCTACTTTAAGAAAGTATTCATCTCATAAAATAATGCCTTGCCTTTGCGTAAGCTATGGTAATTCAGGACACTCTCCCGGGGTGACTTGGGATACCTCACACATGTTTAACATGAATATTTCCAATTAAATGAGCTTTACTTCTCTATAAAACAGCTAAAATGTATATTCTTGTTCTAGATGATCAGTATTAACAGGTATCTGCATGACACAAGTCCTAGCTTTGATCATGAGTGAACAAGCATGGAATAAATTTTACAAAATGATTCATACCATTCACAAATGTTCAACACTGAGCCCCTCAAAAGGCAAGTTCAGAGGTATACTTTTAATAGTATGCCTCTATCCTCATACTGCAGTGAAAGGCATACTTCATTTTCACATTTTTCCCAGTTATAGAAATGGAAGGCTACCCTGAGCATTGAATGGTGTTGATTACGTCATAGGATATAGCTGCATTAGATTTGGGATGTTAGCATATTTGAATTGCAATTACCATTCAAATGCATTTTTATAAGCAGTAGACAACAATATCAACAGCATCTAATGTACTTCCACAGAGCCAAATAAAAAATTTCAACACTGCATACCCTTTTCAAATATCTAGTAGTTTAAAAAAACTGAAGTCAAAAAACCAGTCCATCATACAAGTGATTAATTTTGTACATTGCTATGATCACCTGCTAAGTCAGAGGAATTTTTTTGTACATTATTGTGCTCAGAGGAAATTATTCTATCACAATTTTAAAGCACATTTCTAAAACTCATTTGGCATATGCCCCAAACCATCCTAAATGCTGGAGCAATTTAAAATGCTATTATTTCTTCTATTACAAATAACAATAAACAAATAGAATTTTTTCTTCCATACCATTTCATAGCCCCTACAACAACCAGCAACCTACAAATGGCTTTAAACATGACAAAAAGTTATAAATAGTAAGAAGATATCAGCATACAACTTCAAAAAGTTGCTTTGAATAGTCTTATTTGATGTAACAACTAAAAAAATTCTCTAACTGTTTAGCTACTACCCCATTTTGAATACATAAACCAATAAAGAACAAAAAATGTTTTGTTTATTTCCCATCTAAATAATGGAGAACACAAGGCAGCACTGATACTTGCACCATAAGCCAGTCACAAATATGAAATGAAACAGTCACAATAGCTACAAAAACCTTATATTTTCAATGAGCAATATCACTAACAATAAAGTACTATAGATTTATGAAGATGGATGACCAAAATTTCAACCAATTTCTTCAACTAAATAAACAAAACGTAGTGTAAATGAAAAATAAAATACTCACGTTTACTTCATATTTCAGAAAAAATTAAACAATTTACAATCAATACTTCTAAAATTTATTCTAGTGCCATTATTAATACTTACAGCTTCTACAAAGATCATACAGAAGGAAAATAGATACAACTATTTTCATTATTATTAAAATTACATCCTATGGCCAAGCATTACCAGTTAATGTTACCAGTAATTAATAATAGTGCAATAATGGATCATTTATAATGAATATTTAAGCCTAGCAAGGATTAAGCCATTAAAGTATACATTAACTCAGTTACTTTGTACTACACCTACCATACTATGCACTCAGGGACAGAGATAATATTTAAAAATATTCAGAATTTTATGGCCATGATATTTCCTAGAAAACAGTGGAAACACACTTGATAAACTCATATCAACCTCCAAGCAATACAGAACACCTTTTAACTGGTGGTAAACTCATAACCAAACAAATTCAAATCAAGAGTTAGCATTAATAAATTACCTTCCAGCTCTTCAGCTCTGTAATGTTGAAAAATTCAATGCACTTAAATTATTCACTGAACAAGTAATGACTATGCTAAGCAAATGAAAAAAGTCTTAAACTAACAAATCTTGAACACGCCAGCTGAGAGTGATACCTCAGCTGTAATCACCACAACAATCCTGCGAATGAGCATGGCTTTCATGTGTAAACATCTCATGAAATTCCGAAGAAAAAGAGTTCGACAAGAAAATTTTCACTCGTACCTTCTTTCTTAAGAAGAGACGTTGAAGCGTGTGGTCTAGGCTTGCCATGATCGTCTGTATTTCGTAGACCTGAAAGAAAAACAAACTCAAATAAGAGCTGCGTTTTAAAGAATCGTGGGAGAAAAATTCCCGAGCAGAAAACTGTTTCAATCTTCGACACATTGTAAAAACAACTTATCACAGCAACTGAAATCCATAGAAAAACTATTCATGAACACTTCACTTACTTAATAAATTAGAAATACCCGAGTTACGAGTCCAAAAAGTCCATAATTTCCCCTCAAACTTTGTAAGGCTGTCATCGAGGGCAGCCATCTTCACTTTTTCCACTGCTTCTCATGACGTCACGAGGAATCAGTAGGAACGGAAGAAGAGTACATAGGGCAACTCGTGTATTTTAATATACGTATATGATACATGATATAAATAGCATTTGCTACTTTATTTTGAATTATACGGAAATAATCGACAAAATGTACTTGCCTCTTATTCACACAGTTGTGAAATAGTATTCACTATCAACACAACAGCTTTAGTAATTTTTTCATCTGATGGCAAACAGAGAAATTTTCCCAAGAAAGAAAAATAATAAGTTTCTTAAATGTTCTGTAAAAAGGTCAACTGAAGGAACATCAACCAGGTTAAACGTTCGTATTTGTGCATTCGATGAATAGTTGAAGGAAATCTGAACATACGAATCTGTTTGGGTATTTAAATTGTTCCTACAATAATACAAGATATGAGTAAAATTTGATAAAATCAGTTAGTTGTGTGTAATTTTTTTCTGTAACAAAAGTGCTATTTCTCAATAATGAATAAATTATATCGCTTGGAGCATTTTATGTATAATTTTTGGTCGAAAACACAAAACCAGTTAGGAATTCATTTGTTGATATCTCGACGTGAATATATTGCTTATTAAAAAATCATTTTATTCGTGAGACTTAGCAAAATTAAAGTCAAGAATGTGTATTTGTAGACAATNCCCTAAATTAATATAAAGAGGACGTTCTAAAATTTTAATCCCATTAATAAAGCACGATACAAATTAAGTATGTTCAACTATAGTAGAAAGGGTACATTTTGAAGCTAAAATGTTACCATAGGTGAAATTTATAGTGAACTTAAAGATGATTGCATAACATTCCTTAAGACTACCGAAACGGGAAGATGAAGGAGAATATAAGGCCGTTATCAATTCAGCACTGTATCCATGATTCGTTCACTTAATTAACCGCTTTGTTAATAATTGGATCTTTTCTTCATTTACTTACGTTGAGAACTGAAATTTTATTGATAGTTTGGGGCAGGAAATTAAAATTTGTATGGATCTCTGTAGGTGATCATTTATTAATTATAGAAAGAGCCAATGGGCATCAGGTCAAGACCTGTTTGAACTGCAAATGCTATGGTATTGGTATTGGGATTAGTCGGATTAGACTCAAAGAAAATTTGTTGAATTTCTTACGGTATGTTTCCATTTACATCGTTGGTTGCGCCAGCGATAACCTGGAAGTTTCTCGGAACACTCGTGTCAAGAAGTGCAAGAGTGGTTAAGCCTGACTTTTTAAGAGCTAAGTGAGCTAAGGGTGATTAGCACGTTTGTACAGACCGTTTATAAATAACCTCAAACGATTTTTAATAAATAATAATAAATAGATAATAAATATTATTCATAAATAATAATAAACTATTTTTTTTCATGAAGTGAACATAGAAGCATCTCAGTCGTTGAAATCATTATTTGTTTCTAAATGTTCAGTTTTAAGAGTTCTTATGTGTACATATTTCGTATTGGTAACACAGTGAATTTGAAACTTCGTGAGGAGCTGATACTAATTGTACATATTTATTTCAATCTTGCATTGAAAAGCTCTTCGATCAAAAATGAATTTCTGGTCTAATTGAATATAACCGCAGCCTAGCATGAGCACCAAGTGATGTGGGTGATGCTTTTGCTTAAATGGATGCTTTTAGCATGCACAGAGTACATAATATTAATCATATATTATTTGATCGTGTGTGATAAGAATATATTTGTGCAGAACTGTAGGCGTGGAGTGTAAGCTTGCTTACGGTAAATTGAAGACGTTCACTGAGAAAAGTAAGAACCAGCCGATAAGTCTGTAAGTTTCACTGACTAAAGCTAACCAATTAAGAAAGATTCAGGGAAAAGTTTTGGATCCTTGGGCTTTAAATACTCATTTACACTTCTATCTTAGGATTTTCCATCGTTTTTTCCTCTCTATTGCGATAAACAATTATCACAACGTCGCAGCCGATTATTAGATATAATTCAATTTATCACGCAGATCTCATTGATATTAATCATAAAGTTCCTCAAGGATCTGATTTAGGCCCCGTTTTGTTATAATATTTATTAATGATATTATTGAATTTATTTTAGTCTTTAAATTCATACTTTTGGCAATGATACCACTCTCTCCACAGATGTGCCTACTGAAAACCATGCTAGAATAGCTAATGAAATAAATGTAGAGTTGCAAAACGTTTCAATGTGGCTGAAAACAAATAAGATGTGCAGCAATATCGATAAAACAGAATACGTACAATCCGTGTGTAAGTCTAATATACATCGTCGGAGAATCAAATTAATCATAACAAGATTGGAAAAATTAATTCATCTAAATTCCAGGTGATTATCCCCGATGACAACCTGACCTTCAAAGAGCAAATTTTGTATCTTAGCATTAAATTATCGAAATCTATTGAAATTCTCATTCAAGTAAAAACACGTACCATATGCAGAAATATTACAGATAATGTACAGAATTTTAAATCATTCATATGTATATCATGGAGTAGAAGCAAGGCATGGAACTAGTAAAATTAAAACATAAATACTGTTACTCTATAAACAATAGCAATTTAAACTATGAGAAATTGAGAATATAATGCCAATACAAATGAATCATACAAATAAGTGGAAATACTTATGCTGTCAGATCTTCACCAATTTTCCCATTACACTCATGTATAACACTTCAACTAAGAGGGCGATAGAGACCTGAAACAATGAGTATCAGCTCAAACTGGCCATCATGATTAACTGACTAGAAACTGAAGTGAATTAGTACTCTCGTATTAATCCAAAACCAGACCGTAATTTAGTTTTTATTACGACAGGATTACAGCTTGGAACTCCTCGTATCTCACCAGTCGTGAGGAAGGCTTACTCCAAGTGGTCAAGGTGAATTTGGAATCTCACTGTGTTTGTTATCTAGATATTGAATGCAGTAATTGTTTAAGGACAGGTTTATATCCTAATTGGAATTTCGAATACTACTTGCATCGGATGTGATCAAATTTAATTCCAGCAGTCATAGAGTATACTGCCTTCTATTGACTAGAAGCTATGAAGTTATATATCTTAATCATAATCAATCCTTTCAATAAGTTCACTAATTGATCAGGTTTTACGATACGGATGAGAGATTTCGGTTAAAGTAGTGATTGAAGTTGTAGAATTCGGTCTCTAAGCAGCCTTAGAACCGGGCCCACACGTAGCTACAATTTAAAATGTCTAATCATACAGAATTAAGAAATCTATTTTGGTAAATTATAACAGATGTCACTCTCGTGATAATAAATTTTTCAATTGTTTGAATTTATAAAGCAAAAGTTTCGACGAATGAAAAGCTGAAGGGGTGCAAGAAGTTCACTTTGCCGATCGCGCTTTCGGGAGAATAAAATGAAATTCCAATGGTAGATTTATTTTGAACAGCATCGGAGTGTCCATTGATCAACATGCGGACCGAAATACATCGATGGGAAAGAAAACTACACGTTACCACATTATCGACAGGTACCAGGAGACTACTTCACTAACCGTACGATCAGCCACCAACAGTGGACAGAAGTCACTTGAGAAAAATAGAATACGTCTTCTGACACACACTGGGTCGTACAGCTTTCTGAATAAAAGAACACCAAAAAACTTCAGAAGAAAAAGGAAGTCAAGCAATAGCTGATTTGATGCGAATCGTATCAGAGACAAGGTATAGTTTCCTTCTAATTTAGAAGAAGGTGAAGTTGTACCGTGCATATTGAAATGGAAGTGGTATTCTAAACAGTAAATATCATTTAGCGTAACATTAAAAGTGATAGTCAAAGCAGAAAACATCCTTCCAAAGCGTTTTTCCATTTTTCACCGCAGTAAGATAGGTTTACCGACATTGTTTGTTCTTTCTGTTCCGTTTTTAAATTTCATATAATAATGGGAAGCCATTGTACTCATGTACCGCTATTGTGCATATGGACTCGTGAGACAGGGGAGATACTTTGAAATCTTACACGTGTGCATTTTGTTTCTATAAATACTAATGTCAGCAGATCAGGAGATACTCGGTGATATTATGCAGTGATGATGGACCAATGTATGTGCATCTGTACACGTTTATTCCTATGGCGAATCCTCGCAGTTCTGTGACTCTTTGTGTAGCCTATCACAAAAATTTGAAACATATACCTTACAAAGACACACAGATTTATTTTTTCTTACCTGGCACAATATTACGAGGGCGTTAGATTGTATTTATTCATACAATCTTGGCAAAAACGAGTTTCAATAGAAATACTAAAATAGATATTTTCACCATGGTAGAATACATCGAAATAATATTAAAAACAAAACTACGAACCCCTACATACATTGTTATTGAAAATTTTTCCATGTAAAATGATTTACCGTAGTAACACAGTGCATGGAAAAAATAACAACGTTCACCAAATGTACGAAATATAGAGAGAAGTAGAAATATAGAGAATAACTGTTACTGTAACCTACGCGTCTCCTACGATATCGGATTATGCAAGATGAGAGGCACTGCAGGCGAGCTCACTCGCTTGATGGCCCAACATCTACGAGCGCCTTGGCAAAACTTGGGTAGCGTTCTCGAGAAACGTAGAACTTCTTATAGTTATTCAAAAGGAAGAAGCCACATTGAATCGGTTGAACACTGAACACCAAATAACTAACTCATCGGCACGACACACAACCACCGATGATTGACCAAGGACTTCTGAGGCCGAGTGCGAGTGTGCCTCGAACACAGTACTCCTCAACTTGCACGTTAGTGTTTCAAAATCTACTTGAAACGCGTAGACTTGAGCAAGAGCATTGATATAAGATGCAATACGATTTCATCAGAAGTAATCAAACGCTAGGAGGTAAACTACAGTATTGGGACGACTCAGAATTTTGATAAAAATACGTCTTGAACCATGAATCATAAGCTAATTTTATATTTTGTCATTCTCTTACTCGGTGAACAGGAACACAATGTTAATATTATCCCGAAATAAGTGCGTCTGAATTCTTATTCATCTGAAGCGAATAATCAAGTTGCCATCACACGAGTAAACACAGTTAAATACTTGATAAATAACAACTCGAAATTGCTCCTCGGAATGACTCATAGTCCACTGTTCTTTGATAAAATATGATGAGAAGTTAACCCAGCCGTCACAGTCAATCCACAACAGATTCGACGATCAAGCGTGTCTCCTAGCCGTAGGCCTGAACACGAGATCTGGGAAGCCTCAGGCAACCACGGGCACTGGCGCGGTCGGCACGGTGCCGCCGTGTGTACGGTGAGAGTTTCACGGGAAACAAACTACGACGAGTAGCGTACTACCCGTCGAGCAGATCTAGAAATCTAAGTAAAAACTGAAAACTAATTTCTATAAATGAATTGCTTAGAAAAAGGCTTACAAAGGCATACGAAAGAGTGGAGTTCTCGAGTCCGTTCTGTTCATTTCGTTAATAGGTGCTTACAATTTTCTTCGAGGATTTGTATTATTTAGAAATCATTATTATTTCTAAGAATCGAAATGCCAAGCCAAATGCAGCATAAATAAATGAATGAAAGAGATCTGAACAGAAACTAGTACAAACGACGTCACTCTCTGTCTCACAGCGACAGGGCAACGTGTCCTTTGCCGTAGTTTCTGCTCAGATTCCTTTCAGACGTTGGCTGAAAACTAGATCGTCCAATACGCGATACAGAACGACACCATGCAGTCCGGGAGCTTCGTTTAGTTTCAGGTAGTGGAAATATGACAGACCCTGGAAGAACTCGAGAACTCTACCTACCACTGAGATTGAACGAAGTTCCCTTGATCCACAAGGGGACTCTCTTCTTCAGCGCACATCCCCTGAAGAATGAGAAAACATGGACGTGTAATGTGATCAATCCTGACATTGAGGAAGATACAAGAGAAAAAAGCTACGCGAAGGCGTGAATTTTCTCGAAAACTACGCAATAGCAATTTTAAATGGTGACAACTGCATGAGTTTTTAATTAAGGAACTATGCAGTTTAGAATAACGGAAAATGAAGATCACTACCTTAAAATAGTCTCCAGTGAAATAAAACTACCCAAACTTAATAGTATGAATAAAATTCGAACTAAGGAATTGAAGGAAACGTATTGAACGTATTTATAAATGACAACATTGGAATTAAACTTTCACAAACAGTGATACCAAGCAATAGCTTCACGCACTGTCACCGTGCAGTGGCACCGTGCGGGGCTACCATTCACCGATGTGAAGCACACCGCTGAAATATGTACAAGAACCCTCAATTTGACCTTATTTGACATGTGGTCAAGATATGAACAGAAATATACCTCACTCTGTAACCGAAGAAAACTTTCATAGTTTGGACAACAATAACTACCAACTTTTTAGCCTTTAGAACAAAATTCTTGTGACCGTCCAAACGCGTACAGTTATACTTGTACCTCGGCGGGCAGCTTTTTCATCACCGACTGTTCTTAAGTCCAGAGACTTAAATACTATGGGACGAGTGTACTGGCAGCGTTTGACATATTCAGTTACTGGCTTCAAATGCTTAACATCCGTTCCTTCGTAGCGCATCCGTCGAGGAACATTTACGTGACAATCGAAATAATTCAAGTGGAAACCAAACTGTTAGTCCCACAGCAATGGGTAATTCTAATTCCTATGTATTACACAGCCTTCCGTACTTTTTCTAAACGATTTTAAATGCTTCAACCCGTCATACCAGCTTTGCGAAGCATTCTTACAAATCACGTTACGTTTTTATGTCACTGAAAAGTTTGAACTACTCTTTGCAATGTTAAAACTGAATTTGAACTCAATCACAAAGCAAACGATCGTGTACTGCATCTTATTCAAATGACAAGGAAAAGATGGTACAGTGCACCGAAAAAATACTGACACAGCGAAATAAGCTTCTTTGATTGTCCTACAGGTATTTATCCGGTCTAAAAATGAAAATAATTGAAAAGAACGCATGAAGATAAAATCATTGCTCTACAAATCTAACAAAATTTTGGGTCACCGGGATGCCTCCCTTACAGAACAGTGAGCACATTAAGACGAAACTGCCTTCGCAACGAACAAGAAAGCAGTTACTGTCTAAACGTAGTAACATATAAATGAGAAACTTACCGAGCCGAATATATTTATTCAGTAAATATATACTTTCGATTAAACAACGCTTCCATAAAAACTCTCGATAAAAGCTAGCTTCAAACACAACGGTTTTATTTATGTATTAGTGCAATTACCTATCCACACATAAAATATGATTTTATAACTCGTAGCAGAGATCGGGTGCACAACGTAGAGATTTTTTCGTCTTTCCTAATGTTTACTAGGTCCGTGGTCTGTATGTTTGGTACATCATATATATTTTCTATATATCTATAGGATATAAAACACCGATCTTTACACTAAAATAACATTCGAAATCTTGCTCTCATTACCAAACGTTAACTGGTTCCATCAAAACTTACAAGTAAGTTATTCTATCATAGGTATACAAGAAGACTTGGATAGGTACACCAAATATAGCTGCCAGATAACCCAGATCGATTAGATTAGAGGTCATAGATAACTATTACGTTAAATGAATTAAGCTGAAAAAAGGTAAGAGTTAGATGCTTTGGTCAATCTTTTTTGGTACACTTTAGGCAATGTTCATCTATAACTGGAAACAAGTTATGAGGCTTATCTAACATCCAAACATTTCGCTTCTTTATTAGGTCTTGTTTGAGATGTTTAAATACAATAATTCATCTTCAACCTGAAACCTTGACAGTATCAGTATTCTTGAGGGGGTTCATGATTGTTTGAGAAATACCGATGTAAAATACGGGTTTTTGAGGACTGGGACTAAGTCTCCTATGGTTATTATACTGGAGCCCTAGAGTCACGACGTCGTCGCAGGAAGAAGGCATTCGCGACGACTTCTCAAACACTCGAGGAGCAAAAGTCGGTAACTCGTAAAAATGTTAGATTTACGTTGAGGCAAGCGAGCAAATACGTTTGAAAATTTGCAATAGAAATTTAACCAAATGAGCTGCGTAAGCAATGGTTCTATATTTCCTCGTAGAAATTTGGATACGCGATTGGAAATTGCCGTGTTTGGCAAATCTAAGTGTCCGCTGTTCTCAGATGAACTTGTTTCAAAAACGCTTTACTAAGCATTTCCCCTCTGCTCGTGGACAGTCTAATACCCGCGAATTCGTGCTGCGTCAGAGTGACACAGATCCGAACTAAGGGTAGAGTCCACGTTTGAAACTAATGACGGTCCTGAAAAGGAAGGAAGTGGAGTAAAACCTAACTAGTTTGTGAACTGAAGCGTCCACAACCGCTGGAATCTTGACGATGGAGTAGGAGTGTAATTTGTATGACTTTGGAATACGGAGTTAGAGTGAATGTTCGGTTTTCATCAAATACACATTACTTTATTGCTTTTCCTAGAAGAACTAAGTACAAAAAAGCGCACTTAAAATGACACTAATTGCTGGTATTTCCTAGAATAATTAGAAAATAAAATTTACTGTTACGGGGAAAAGTTTCGAAGGACGTTTGAAGAGAAGTTTGAAAAGTTGTAATAGTTTGAGCGCTCTGATGGTGAAGTATCGCTGACGCTATTCGCATCTTGACACGTGGAGCACGAATCTAACATTTCAAATTCCATTTTTAATTTGAGCGACTGATGAAGGGAACTGTTCTAATGTGATGAGCAAACTCTTCTCACCAAGTAGAGGGAAGTATTTGATGGTGAGACGCTAGATTGGTTCATTCATAAAGCCGCTCTAGCACGCCTACCGCAGTGCCGTCGTCAGGATATCGAGGTTAGGTCAGGCCATTATGGAACAGAGTATATCAGAGGAAATCAGGGCTGTGTCCACTTGATCAGCAGCGGCTTAGGCTCATCGTGAAAGGATAGAAATTTATCAAAGTAAACCAGTTGGGAACAGAAAACCAATTTGTGAATAAAAGCCATGCAAAGGTATTTGATGAGTGATGCGAAAGTTGTAAAACATCGGAGAAATATCTTTAGCATTGGAGAAGTATCTTTGAAAGGATAAAGCTTGAAGAGCTGATCAATGAAACGTAGTGCTGTAAACGCTTCCTTTAAACTTCAAGTTATCTAATAGGCCTTATCCGATCATTAGGAAAAATTTACTTCAAGAAATTTAAGAAACTGGGAGTGAATCTTAAAACGTTCAGGCTATCGTGATTGCCTTGGCAGGAAGGGCTAGAACAGAATGCATTTTGCCTCATCACATGTATGGTTTTCAAGTGGCGCTTTGACGGCTTAAAATGTTAAAAATAAGATAATTTTGTTAAAGAGACATGCGAACTCTAACATTTGAACGTATTCGAGGCCTAAGCACATTTTCATCGCTACGGTGTCTGCTGAGCATGATTCCAGCTATGCCTACCAGTTCACTAAGAAAATATATTTTGAAGGCTGAGCTCCGACGAAACTTTAATTCACAGACTTGCCTTCAGTATACAAGAAATGAAACACACACACTCCGCACTTAAATGATAAGCAACCTGCACGTCAACACTCAAATGGGAATTGATACAAGAACGACAGAGGTTCTATTCTAATCCGTATATGTGATTCCTGGGGTACTGACAGTCATGTCACCTAGATGACACAGACGGCATCTCTTCACTTAGGAATAGCGGCGAGGGCACATTCAAACCGTGGCGACATCGACTCTCATGGTTTATGTTTTAAGCTCAAGCTCGTAAAGGGATATAGTCATTCAAAGACAACATTATTTTCTTGTATGGTTATAAGTGTTTGAAGAGTAAGTAATAAGAGAATGAGAAGAGCATCGTGAAACGCGAAAAGAATAAGGAATTCCATCCTGAGGGCGCAATGCGAGTTTTTTCTAGGTGATGAAATGCAAAATTATGATATGGCTGGAGCAGAACTTGAAAAATCTGCTGAAATAATCTCGTCTCGTGTGCAACAGACATTCTACGCGGAGCAGAAGTAGCTTGATGATGTTCGGGCCGTGAAGGTCATAAATAGAGAGACAGTTTCCGATTAACTCCGAAAAAAGTCCGGCAGAATCCCCAAAATCAGAAGTTGTTACTCGATATCATGATCGAGATACTCGCCCAAAATTCATGCTCATAAATAACAAAAGTCAGATTAGTATATGAGATCAAGTTTAGCTAACTGCAGAAATGCTTAGTGCGTCAGAATGCCGACATACTCGTATATATGCTTCTTAATACAAATAACTCGTGAATTTTTTTCTGTTAAAAGGAGTACTCCTTCTTTTGTTTCATACTTCAGATCAGATTACTAAAGAGGTTATGCTTGAAATTTTTTTGTCACAATAATGAGATCAGATATCGCATGGAGTTACTCTGCGATGAGTTATGTGCAAGATTTGAGAAACAGATCTTGGGATATGACACCAGAAATATGGATTCACATAGCATTGTGCAACTGCGCGAAGTATAGTATCTGGGATACAAGCTTAAAATCGAAATGGAATTTGTCATAAAGTAGGTCAATTTTTTTACCGCACACACAAAAAAAAACAGTGACTTTCTTTAATCATTATTACACGAGAAGCGCCCGGTAAAAACGAAACAACGTAAATGAAAATTCTCGTTATACGTATAAAACATAACTGAACATAAAATAGAACTGTTAAACATAACTGTTTTACTGTAATAAAAGTCAGAGAAGTTAAAATCAACATCTCTTATGCATGACTTGCTTTAAAATTCATCAATCATAGCAACAATATTTTGGAATTTATGGTTTTTCACCTAAAAAATGCACGTTAAAATATGCTCTTAACTGCTTTCGATAGGATTTTTCCGATGAGGTGTTATTGTTCATATGAGCTAAAAGCGAGTAATACTGAAAGTGCGTTATCGGTTACGAGCAAAAATCTTTGGCTAGCACAAGAATAATAGTCAAATTTATAAATACGCATAAAAAAGAGATTCAATTCCAATGTGGAATCATTAATTTGGGTGTCAGGTACCGAAATCAATTACTTTAATGTTGGATGGTGTTGAAGAGGAGGATGTTTAACTTTGTGGTGATGTGGCATGTGGTTCTTAAAGTGCTTGAAATGATTTGCTCCACTCATTTCGACCGTGAGAGAATTGGTCCTGTTTCTGCTTCTTCCAGGAGAGGCCACCTGGGAACTTTTGGCTCCTATCACTCCTGTTACTGGCCGATGTCTCGTGGGAGAAGCTTTGGCACTTCCACAACCAGAGGCGGACTCCAAGCCACCAATATCGTCCTCGGTTGGAGTCGGTGAGTTATTGCCTGCAACGGTCGGGAAGCTTGGCGCCGCGAGCTGGTGGGTGGGAGACGTCGAACACGATCGACTGGAGAAGTGTTGGTCAGACACCCGAAGGTGCATGCCTGCCCTGGACGCTCCTTTGCTATCTTTGGCGCGATCTTTTCGATCTCTGGGGCTGGAGTCGCTGTCGTTGAGCAGACCAGGAGCCATAGGTGTGGTCGGGGTAGGGCATCGTCGCTCACAGGAAGCTCCAGTCAAGCTTCTGAAGGGTATCCTGTAGATCCGATACGGGCGGGGGGAACTTCCATCTCGATCTGAAATGATATCACTAATGAGGCTGCAGAAACTTTTCGAAGAGCATTCATTCAAGAGTTATTTATGATGTTATTTTTAGATAACTTCGTGAAGAATAGATTCAACTGCAGTTCACTGGTAACCAGTTTCCATTACTCGTAAGAAAGTTTTCACTTGTAAATGCCTAGCAATTTAAAATAATTGAAAAACTGTTATATCGACGAGTAAAATTTTAATGTTCTCAAAGAAGTGTTGTGAAACAGTACAATTCACTCGCACCTTCGCGATATTCACAATTATCATGATTTGTAACACAGTATTACGTATTTTCAATAGAAATTTTTGGCAAAATTTGTGTTTATCTCTGTTTTAAGCACATGCTTGAACATGATTTGTTACACGATTAGGCAGTACCTAAGATATCCTTGTCATTAGGCAGTACCTAAGATATCCTTGTCATTGGGCAGTACCTGGGATATCCTTGTCATTAGGCAGTACCTGGGATATCCTTGTCATTGGGCAGTACCTGGGATATCCTTGCTGTTCTGCGGCGAGGAGGGCGGGGAGAGGCTGGGCTCCTTCTCTAGCCTGTCGACCCTCACTCTCTCCTGGCGTAAGGAGAAGAACTCAGGGGCCGTCGTGGCGAAAAAGATGTCGCTCTGGAATAGTAGAAGCAAATTAATACGATGCACTTTCAAATATGCAGGCCACTACATTCAAGCAGAGGGTAGCAGAGTGTAGACCACACCAAAGTAGCTACATGGCACGTAGACCACACACCGAAGTAGCTACATGGCACGTAGACCACACACCAAAGTAGCCACATGGCACGTATGTAGACCACACACCAAAGTAGTACCAGAAATTATATCCTAAAACCTTAGACTCTCACTTTCGTATTCTCGCAAACAGTCGCAGAACGACGGGTACCTTCCCTCGAGACTGTCAATTAAATTTATTGAGAAATCAAGACTCTGAATTTGCAGAAATTGTCATCTCAAATTTTTTGATGAAAACCGAATAAGATGTCCTGGAAATAGATATTTAATGACCTCCGTTGGGATAAATACTTCATCAGCATGCTGTGATAAATAACAGTGCTTTATGAAGATCTCGAATGCAACTCCAAAATTGCTTACATATTGTCGTAACAGATGTATTTGTACCCAAAATATCAATATATTCAAATGAGCTCTCGTTTGAAACTCTGTCCAGGATACCTCACCGTAACGCAGCTACTCATTCAGCTGTGAAATAGTTTGTTCTTCTAATGATATATATATATATATATATAATTGTTAAGGTCGGGAAATGAACGAGTCATCACGTGCTTGTTTTAATGTTGGTTATCATGAGGATTGTTCATCATAGTAAACTTTCCCTATTTCAACAGGTACGGGATGAGGGATCGATTTTAGACTCCATACGCAGTGAATTTTGTTAGCGAATTCGGCAGATTCACTCCTCATGTTTTTTTTTCATCCTACTTAACTTAATTCGCTTTGAGCATTTTGTGAATATGCATCGTACATAATACGAATTATATAACTTCAACTCTTTTACCGCTCGCTAACTCATATTTTCTAACACAAGCATGTTTGGCGAATATGTTCTAACAATACAAACGTATTGTTTTACGAATTACTGTACTCTTTACCAGTCTGAAGCTACGCAAGAAACCCGAAAAAGTAAAATAATGTTCATCATCTATCACTGAGATATATCATAAAAAATATTACTCGCATATAAACTCCACGACTCAGCTTATGACACAGTTTTCTTCAATTTTCTGTACCATGACCTGTATGATGAATGGGTAAGATGATGCCTGAAATCAGGCCTGAGGGTGGGATTCTGGAGCCTCATGTTACGTCCCAGGCTCTCAATACAGAGCGTGCTGCCGACAGGGGTACGCAGGGCATATGGGCAGTGCACCCCATTGAACATAGGAATGAATGATACAGTGCGTTACTCTAAGAGTTACCTACAGTTTGCTGAATTCATTTTACCTCGTTGGTAATGAAATAGGAGCACGCGAAAGACAACATAAACATGGACTTAATCCATTGTAATGCAATAGTTTATTTTTTTATTTTGAATGCAGTATTTTTAAACCTACTTAAGATGAATGTACGAAATTTTCCGCAAGGGTAACGCGATGTTCTACTAGGCAGCACCTAGTAGAAAATTCACGTTGTTTTTAAGTCGACAAGCAGCCGTACGCGCTTCTTCCACAGCATCTTGAAGAAGGAGCGTCAATTCTTGGAAAAAATACTAAAGAATAAATAGTAGTAAGGGCATTGTTGAAATTAACTTATTTTGACCCTATTTTTATCGTGAGGGTCGCTGAACATATCAATCCACCCTACTGGAGGTGTGGAGAGCTTAAATAAATCTTTTTATTTCAGCAACGGGAAGAAACCATACGGGATCGCTGATCCTCATCCTGCTGATGGAAGAGCCAAAGCTACTCAAAATGACTAAAAATACCTAAAAGGGCTTGCATCAGCAGCTAATCATGTACACTAATCACAAAGTATGGGCTTCGACAGACATTTTTCACAGAAAGCTGATTGATGAAGGTCCGTTAACGCTTTATCGGACTGAGATTCATCACCAACTTGCTCGGCAACGAGCCGAAAATTTGGCGCAACATTCCGCGCAAGTTTCAAAATAAAGCCAAGTCGAGGCAGCAGGGGAGTGTTCGCCGGATTGGTTCGGTCATACTTTAACAAGATCGTCGAAATGCTGCAGCCACACAACAAAGCAATCAAAATTTTTGTTTCGCTTCCAATAAACAGGCTCGATCGCTAGATGATGTATGGCTTGACGCTAAAACGACGAACAAGCTTACAGGTCTGCACCGACAGACGTATACAGAGAGTGTAGGGATTTTACTTGAAATACCTGGAAATTTAAAGTTGATTTAGTTAACTGTTGTTTGGAATGGAATTCTGAAGGAACATATTCTATAAATCGTGGAGAGTGTCTTGTATGAATCACTCTAACAATTATTTCGTTACGAAACTACATATATCCAGAAGGGAAAGAGTTTAAGAAAAAACGATCTTTACATGCTCAACTGAGCAAGAATAGATACAGAAAATAGTTACGGTGCATTATTGCCAAAAATGCGAACCAAGTTACTAATTACACTATGAACTCATACGAGATGAAAAATCGTTCAGTTCCATATGCATATAACATATGTGCCGCACGACGGCATTCATTTCAGCAGAGACTGTGAATTGCGACAATAAACCAGGGTCGGACAGCGAGCATTCAGGTGTGACACTTCGACTTCAAAAGTTCCATTCCGAACAGTACAACAAAAATGTCCTTTAGCTATTGTAAAAAAAACTGTGAAACAGACAGACAGACATACATGCATGCGTTACGCACACACGGTGCGACAGTAGTTAATTGGAGCGAGAGTTCATGGAGTAAGTTAAGTATTCCAGTTAAGTATGATTGCATTCACCAATTTTTCGGCCATGATTCGTACCTCTGAATTAAAAGTCAGGAGTCACTTATTCTGCATATATCTATGGGGTGCTCTGCCATTGTGATTCACTCATAACATTGGGCACCCATTGTGTCTTGAAAACGCTCAAAGTTTTAGAGTTATCTTACGCTCATTTTTAAAACACGGTTCTGGCATAGAGAGCCGTAAATCAAAGCAAAGTTTATAGTACGCAACCGGCTATTTTGCTCCTCGTTCGTGCAGGAAGTGAGAAGTTAAGTTGAGTTTGATGCCCATTCAGGGATGATGACCAGGAGGCCTACATCGTTTAAAGTTGGATGTAGATACTTCATGACTTGCGTTTAGCTAAATCCTATTAGCCTTTGCTATAAGTATAATATGTACGCGGACATCTCACGTTAGTTAGGACTGGATCAGCGCAACCTGTGTGCAGTTAGTGACAGTAATGTGGCACGCAAGCGTTCTATGCATCTGCTGCTCCGATGAAGGCATGGTCATCAAATTCCGTTAAAGCTGTGAAATTTTTTGCTAAGGTAGATGTAGAGGCGGTGCTCTTAAAATGACAGGTTGCTGGATCTATTTTGTCCCGCCATTGTTTGTAAATTATCTAACTTTGTAAAATCGATTGTAGGTAAAATCAAGAGTTGCAAGGATTACTGAGGCTCCAAGAGTAAAAATTTGACCTCGTTAACATTATTTACCAGACGATTTTAAAACAGAAACCAAAAAAGTTACGTAGCTTAAGCTGCGTAGATATATTAACTGAACATTAGAAAATGACGATGATTAGTTGATTGATAGTTTTGACTTTCTGGTCTGTGCTGGAGTTGCGATTCAATAAAAATGTTTTATTTGGAACTCGCTTGTAGTTTCAGTGCGTTCTTTAGTTGTGGGTCACCAAGGTTACTCCAGTAATAGTTGCTCTTAAAAGAAAGTTGCCCCAAATGAGTATTTTTGCAACTGGAGGTCATGATTACAAATGTAGGGCGCGTTAGCACAAAGATAAGTGCTGACAACCCAGGTGTACATTTACACCCACGATGTGTGTTTGCAACCGAGGTGATTGGATACTTCATTCCATCTTGTTTCGAATATTTTTCAATTATTTTACTGCGTTCAGTTCTGCTCGGATAAAGAGTTCTGCTCGGATAAAAGACAAAATTCGGAACAGAGCTATACTTGATGTTATGAATTACGCTACGAAAAACTAAAGAAAAAATTAACACTCCAAAATACCCAGAGCTTACAGATTACATTTTTTATTTCAAGTTATAAATACAAATTTTAGGAGTAAATGTTTCCGACTCTAAGCCATGGTGAATATGAATTGGGTTTCTTCAACAGCCGCTATTCCCTCACGGGCTTTTCAATGGCGGACATATGGAGAATATCAAAATATTAAAATATGCACATACCTGTTGACAAGACCCTAAATATTATTGTCCTGCATCATAAAATGAGACCGATTAACTCACCAAGCGTGTAGCAGCGTACAATATTCGCCTTGACAGTAGTGGTGAGGTCTGGTACGACTGGCCTGAGTTAGGGTCGGGTATGTTTTGCAGCTCACGTCTGCATTCTATCACTAACAGTACTCGCCTTGTTCGTAATGAAGGTGAGGTTGGGCATGACCATGGTCTGCACGAGGTTACCGTTGATCACAAGTCGGATTTCTATGCTGTCGTGCGTGAAGGCCAGAATGTAGGGGAAGGCGCACACTGAAACAATGAACAGGTTGTTAAAAATGAAATAGTTCAAAGTTCTAAAGAACTTCACAAGAAGAGTTATGAGTGCCCCTAAGGGGCACCTGAACTAATATCCCATAAAAAAAGCTGCGTAAACTTTCCAGCAAAAAAACAAGAAGTAGTAATAGTAGTAAGGATAGCAGCGCTTTAGTAACTTAGACGATCTCGCACCGAAAGGGAAGGGATCATTTAGTAAGAACTTTGGAGCACGGGGAATCTATGCACAATGTGTAATTCGTGGGCTGAAAAAGTATGTATGTATTGATGTGGATGTTAATTCAAAGAATTCTCGTAGTGACACAGACAAATACGAATGAATACGTCATTAATATCATACGACGAAGCAGCCTAGGGTCGAGTTTGATGAACAAATAATTCGCTCGAACTTTACAAGATTTGACCGAGGATACTGAGCGTACAACTCACCGATGGCTTCTGGGACCGAGTTCCACTGGAAGTCGAAGTCTGTGGAGCAGTCTTCCGTCAGCTTCTGGAAGTGACACGTGTCTGCGAACACCGAGGTGTGGGACAGTTAAGTTAGAGCAGGAAAAAGTCCGTACTTATTTTTTCGTACGAGAGTATCCGTGATTGCAATGAAGGGCGATAGTGTAAATAGGGCATGAAGAACACAAAACTGAATATTACATGCATATCTTTCTATTCAATTACATCTTCTAACAAACATCTATGGGCAATTTTTGAGCAACGTACAAAAATTCTTCCCGATGAAGCCAAAGCATGATAGCCATCGACTTGCAAGTAAACTTCGCATTCATTACGTAAATGTGCTAGGAACGTTGACTCTGGAAAACAACCAAACGTTGAATTTGGCAATATCTTTATCGAAAAGACTGGATGAAAACTGTTAACATCGTGTAGGCACAGACGAATGATAGTGCGCGATTTACGATGTGTCTGACCACAGCTCTCATACAGCGCGTACCTGAACGCAGCTCGGCTACGCAGCTAATGTAGTCCATATGCCTTTCACTGAAGCTGTTACTTAACGAATAAATAGAAGCAAAGCACAACTAGAAATGAGATCATCACCCCTAGCTGTGCTGTCATGAAGCTCTGCGGCTGTGCCTTGCAGTTACGCGTGATCTCACTCGAGGTTACATTCCACCCACGCTACAGGATCTCAGACAGAAAATACTAACGCCGGAAAATAGCTCACCCTTTACTGTCTACTCCACTAACATTTTTCACACTATTTTTCTGTTTCACAAAAAAATTTTTTACGTCACAGATATTTTTTCTTGCAGGTACACTGATGGTGAATTATGTACAAATCAACCAAACGATAAGGGCAACATTTCTTGTTGGAGGGGTCCACTTTGGGTTGAAACAAAACGCAGAGCGAGTAGTAGTAATATTGAGTGTATTGAACTCGGTACGTGGGGCAGTGAAGGGCTAAGGGAAATCAGCGACAAAATTCTCACTTCCTCTTTGAAGGAGTGACAAAATTCTAGCTTTCTGTTTGATGTCGAGACAAAATTTGCGCGTGCTGTTTGAACGAGAAACGAGGTGCAGTTCACACACCTCGCTTCTGACACCAGTTAATTAGATCGCGTGCTAAGCCAACTGGTGTACGTATACTGTTAGCTTTGAAATCAGTTCGTAGTTAGACGTCAATTTTCGTACAAATACGAAGCCTTTGAACTAGCTTTACGAGAATCTCAACTCGTCTGACAGCTTGAAAAGCGAAGAATACGTCCGGAAAAGCATGTTTCGTAATCAACCGTTTACGTATTTTCCTAATGATCTCAGGAATGGAAGTTGACCTCGGTAGTTCCACGTCAAAAGTGTAGATATTCCCACTAGCAGGAGCTCATTAGCTATGTGTATCCTGACCCGTTCAGGACCTTGGCCACCACCAAACACACGAACATCAGCCTCTTCTACGAAATTAGACGGCAACTATATAGATGCGTACATCTAACCTCGCATTGCCTATTCCCTAGGAGGGACTACGAACAGAGGGAATTTGTATTCCCCGTTCACTTACTGTTGTAGCAGAGCAGCAGCTCGGCCTCATCGTCCTCGTAGATGTCGATGGCGGCCACCAGGTTCACTTTGTTGGCGTCCACGTGGTGAAGTTTGGTGACCTCCCCACTCTTCTCGCTCACCAGGTCCCACTGGTGCTTGTAGCCTGCCGAGAATGAGGCACGGGGGTCAACGCAGTGAGATAATACAGCAAACACACAAGAATAGTTCGTTCGTCGTCGTGGTACGATAGGATCATGAGCACAGAAGGATACATGGTACGGTAAATGAATTAACAACGAAGAATATTTTGCTCGAACTAACGTGGTGCGATTGAGTAGTGAACTCAAGAGGATATGCTTCGTATCTATGATACGGTTCGGCTGGTAAGCCAAAACATCGAATTCTTGATAGAGCGAATACCGCTCAAAACTGGAAAGTAAGGGTTCGGGTCCCTCCTCAACATACGAATTTTCTTCAAACTACGCAGTGCTTCCTTCTGGAAGGAAAGTTTAAGCCTCAGACTCCTCACACTACTCCACGTTAGCAGTTATAAGGCATTGGAGACTCAATGAAAGACTGTACGGTAACTGCGTTGAAATGAATAAAGTTACTGCGAAGTTTCTTTGCTAATGTTTCACTAAAAGCTGACGTATGAGCGTTCAAAAAGGAGGATACCCCAACCGAAGTAAGCGTATCTATACATTTTTCGATTTCCATTCAAAACATAGCACAGTCCTATCATATGAACGGTGAATGTATCACCCACGTTCACAGAGGCAACCAGACACGCATGTACTGCACAACACCCACGTACTGCACCAGACACGAGTACTATACAACACACATGTACTGCACAACATACGCATACTGCACAACACACTCCCTCACCAACACAGATGTGGTTGTCACCCACACCCCCCGCAGATGGAGCAGGGGCGGAGTCCACCAAGGTTATCAGAGAGGGTACGTCGCTCACCGAAATTTCCTGTGAGTAAAATAAGAAAAACAAAAACTGGAGAATTTGATTCGTCAACGCGGAATTAAATTATGTTGAAAGTGTGCATCTTAAATCTTCCAGATTTACAGATTATCTCCGTCGCCCATTGCTCTCTCTTCGCGCGTGCTCATGATGAAAAAAAGATAAATATTGCATTAGTGAGCTCCTGATAGTGACCTGATACCTGCTATCTCTTAAGTGAGAACGATATGTAGAGTCAATACAATATGTTTTCAAAACATGAGTTCGTAAATGGTTATTAAATACGAAGTTTACGACAAGCATTTCTAGCGTAGCAAAGGCCTGAGAAGAATTGCCTACGATTCAGGCAAAGCGGACTTGTGTAGAACTGAAAGAACAAGAGGAATTAAAAATTACTGCACACACCCTCTACTCAATCAGGGCTAAATGAAAAACATACCTCCACCACAATTGTAGCCAAGGCCTTCACGATTATTGCTCCAGTTGATCATTAATTTGCTAATTAGGAAGAACCGTATTGGATTTGAGTGATGCCAGCTGCAGGCCCCTCACAGAAGGTCTTGCTGTGTCTACAAGAACTTAGACAGCTGGAACGTAAATTGCACGCGTCTGCCCAGGCTGGTAACTGAGTGTAAACAGCATGGCTGTTCCAACGATCACGACCGAGAAAGTGGATTGATTTGCCGTGACGCAGAAGCACGGAGAATTAACTTCTAGCTAACACACGGGAGTGCAATGCACTGAGAGCAGCCCGGTCTAACTTTTTCACCACCCCATTGCTGTATACAACCATGCGGCGGCGATCCTTGCGCTTGGGGGACCAAAATCTATAGTATAAATTTATAGAATATAATATATATCGTATCAATATATAACGTGGTTCTTTCGTCAGTTACGGTCCTCCAGTAATTAGGTAGGAGAAAATTAGGGCGTTTGAAATGAACTGGAAATGAGTCTTGAGTGGAGGTATCCTGGTAACGGGGTCTTCCATAAATGGTCTGCAAATATTTCTTATCCAAAGAATAATTTGTAAATAAAATAAGGACAATAAAAAAGCGTTTCTCTAGATTTCTCTTTCTCACTGTAGGATATGGCATTATTAAAAAACGATGGTTTGGCTTTACGAGAATAATACTTAAAAACATTTGTGTGGAATTTGCTCAGGTCCCGCGAGTTCAAAATAATTTAGTCGTGAAACTACAGGATCCGACTGGACCGGCCGTTGCCGAAGCATCTAAATAAATATGCAATGAACTTACCGTAATCAAATTTCACTTAAACCCTAAAATTATTTTCATGAATCACTTTAACTGGCATTAAACTATATACA